>VUQH01082105.1:0-27749 GCA_015106775.1 Etroplus canarensis | reverse complement strand
AGGAACTCGGCTTTGGTAGTGACGTGTTGATGACGTGATTAGCGGTTGGAGTCCAAAACCATTTACTGACGAAAGACAGATGGACAGGCGCTCTGCAGCTGGAATAGAGCGCTTGTAGTTGGTGTCCTGTCGCGTAATCTGCGGACCAATGCGGGACAGCAAGTTATCAAACTGGGCCACAGAGAGATGGAAGTACCGCTGAAAGCGGCCGTCATCCAGACGCAGCTCCTGGAGTAAATGGTGAAACTCACCGTACTGGAAGCGTCTCTGAATTATATCGTGAACCCACACACGGCGACTTGCTTGCCGGCCTCTTTGTAGAGCTCTCCAAAACAAATAAACCCAAGCTACTCTCAATATCATCCATGTCTTCCATGATGTAGCAATGAGGCCGAGGTTGGGGGTGGTCACACTTTTGGACACGCGAATAGGGGCGAATTCACCGCGCGGTCAAACAGAGGCGGTGGAGGCGAATTTGCTGCGCAAATCGCGTTCGGTGTGAACATACCTTAAGAGCGGTAAACAAGTGTCTGAACGGTGACACTAAAGCAAACAGTACCTACAGATGGTGCTGTTTATGGGAGAATTCAGATCAGTAAATATGTTGAGCCCAGTCTAGTAGAGTTGAAGCAGACCCTCTCATACAGGTAGGTCTGTGATTATAGAGCTAGTTTGTATGTTTATTTAGATCACGCATCCAAACTACATACTTTAGTGTTGAATGAAAACCTGTGTTTCATAGGATTTATGAGCCTTTTGATATTAAAACTGTTCATCTGTACTTGATAAAATGGTTAAAACAAAACAGGGAACTGTTGAGTATTTAAAGGGAACTTATTATGCTTTTCTCCTTCTGTGGTGGATAATCATATTAAATGTGGCCAAAGTTTCAAATAATAAAAACACTGTATGAACAAGTGCCTTTGATCCCAGACCTCAAACTGTTCTTAACATCATTTGAAGGCAGTTTTTTTTACCTACACTTAATATTATGACAGTAGGTGCAGCTATCCAAATATGATCATCTCAGGCACACAGCTCAGCTGTGAGCCTCCCAGTCCCACCCACCTGCTGTTCTGTTTATGAGGGGCAGCCAATCAGAAAAACGTTTACTTAAAGGGAGGGGGGACTAAAAATGGCTTGTGATGAACTGAGGGGCTACACCAAGGCCAGGTATGAGATAGACACAAATTATTTAGCGCAGTGGTTTGCACATTCACCTTACAAGCGAAAGGTCCCCGGTTCAATTCCCTCTCACGATGAAGGGTTGCGTCAGGAAGGGCATCCGGCATAAAACCTCTGTCATATTACCAAAGCGGGTTAATCTGCAGTGGTGACCCCTTAGAGAGAATACAAGGGAGCAGCTGAAAGGTACATTTTCATTTAGAAATGTGAACCTTGTAAAGCTACTCTAATAGAGTCCAAGAGTAAATGTGGAGCTGGAAATGAGCATAATAGGTTCACTTTAAAGGAAAATTTAAATGGTACATAGACCATTAAATGCCACAGAGCTTTTAATTGTTTTAAGGAACAACTTTTACCCCAGTAAAAACTCTCCAAGTTTTCATATAATGTATGAATTCTAAAACGCTGTAAGAGACATAAGGCTGTTTTTTCACGCATTCTGTTATCTCCAAAATTAAACCTTGAGTGAACGAGAAGTTGTTAGACCTTATTTATTGAAATCGCAACCTTTTCAAGCTAAACTTACATATTTTTATTTGTATTTTTAGAAAATAAATAAAATGTATAAAACAGTGAGGGGGGTGCTTCCATTCCAATAAATGAAGTGCAGTTTTTCCTGAGATTGTGAATACAGCTCTCTCATTACATGATCAGCAGGAGTACTTTACCAACAGAAAATTATCTAATCATATTTTTTCCTCCCCAGCTCTGTATTCAGTTGGATTTATATCACAGCAGTTTACGTTTTGTATTTCAGACCATTTCCCACTTGAACATTTACCTTCATAACCTTGAAAACTGCCCAGTCTGCTGATGGTTTACACTGTAAGTTTTCCCTTCATCTGCAGGACCCTCCAGCACTGACTGCACTTAATTCATGATACCACACCTCCCCACATGAATTTGGTTAAATGTAGAAGCGTATCCTGTAGAGACACGGTTTCCTGGCTTCATGCTTTTTTGCATGTTTTCCAGGCCTAACTCCAGATACCCGAGTCAGTGTCATGCACTAATGTGCAAAGAACAGCTTTTGTTTCACTTCCTTCATTTTCATAATGTCATAGACTGAAAAATGTAATCTAAGTACTGTTTCAGGGTTCTGTACACATAACAGTTTCACACTACAGAGTACACAATTATTGCTTCTGCCTTCCTGAAACAGGCTTCTACTAGCGATGTCCCCAACTTTAGAAATTCTCCTTTTTCTTTCATGCAGGGGTTTTTCACGAATTAAATAGTCAGCTTAAAAATACATATTCTGTGATTTTATGTTTGATCCATCTGTACACAGTGAATGGTTTCGTAAAGGTGGCAAAACAGTGGTAAAACACTGGCAAATATAATTTTAAGTAAAACCACCAACCTGGAGAAGACTAAAAGGGGTCAGCTCTAGTAGAAATAAACTGAATTCTTTTGAGAAAGACAGTTTTTGTAACATTCAATTCAGAATATTTATCTTTGGGTGTTGAGAGGGTCTAGCAAGATTTTATATTGCTGAGCTTAGACTAAGTCTTTCACCACCAATGTCCATTTATCTTTGCCATGACCATCCCTTTTTGGCATTTTGTAGGTGCTGTCAGCGATGTGGAAATGCAGGAGCACTACGATGAGTTCTTTGAGGTGAGTGACCTTTTGTTTCTCATCTCTGCCCCACTTGTTGCAAGATTTGGCGTCACAACTGTGTTATCTGCCTTGTGAGTCATATTTATGTCAAAAACGACAACTAGAGCAACGTGTTACAGACAAAAAGTTTTTGCTGATACAAGAATCTTTTGGTTTAGAGGCCGATATTTGGCCTCTGGTTCTGATCATGTTTGTAGGTCATGGATATGGGATTAAAAATATCCTAATAACTTAAGGAAAACAACAGAAATGCCTTGAAAGCCACATGTTGAAGAGATAATTGTTGGAAAAGGTTAAGGAGCAATTATTCTTAGCTTTTGTGAAATGTCTATGACTTTCACTTTAGTTTAACAGCCTGTCAGAATGATTGCACATAAACAGCATCACTCCCTGCTTTATGTTTAAGCAGTGTCAAACTGTTGTGCAAAATTGTGCATGCCTTTGCACTGCCTGCTCATTGTTTGCCCGCAGTTCATTGGTTAGTTCATGTGGTGGCCTTGGTTAACCAATTTTCTGTTGAAGAAACTGTCAGACAAATTTTAATTGTTTTCTTTTCCTCTTAATATCCAATGCAGGAGGTGTTCACAGAGATGGAGGAGAAGTATGGAGAAGTGGAGGAGATGAATGTGTGTGATAACTTAGGCGACCACCTCGTCGGCAACGTCTACGTCAAGGTTGGTTTAGGATCAGTGTATTTACATTGACTGGATCAGTGTGATGGGAATTCATTGTGGTTGAAATCACATCAGCTTCCACCAGTAATTTTCTACCTATGTATGTCTGTTGTGCGTAGTTTCGTCATGAGGAGGATGCAGAAAAAGCAGTTATGGACCTGAACAACCGCTGGTTCAACGGCCAGCCCATCCACGCAGAACTCTCCCCTGTCACTGACTTCAGGGAAGCCTGCTGCCGTCAGTATGAAATGGGGTGAGTATTCTGTTGGAAACTGTCTATCAGTGGTTAAAAAAATGCTGTAAAATGTTCAGTAAAGGTTGTTTAAATGTACAAAAGTAATACATTAAATTAACCAGGGATGTTTCTGCTGACTACTATACTAAACAGTCAGACTGGAGAAAAAGCAAATCCAAACTTGTCGACTCTTCTTAAAGTCTAAATCGATGAAGTTGAGTCTGATCTAATGGACAAGGTTGAACAATGTCCGTAAAAATATTGTGTGTTTAAGAGCATTTTGAAACTTCAGAATAATCTAATTGCACTTAAATAAGTTCCCACTCCACAGGAGAGTGAAGCAGGATTTGCTGATCTGTGAAGAGAGCTCTGATCGAGAAAGCAAAGCTGTCGATTTCTTGTCGTTCTATGTTTTGGCTCTTACCTATAATCATGAGTTCTTTGTAGTGACTGAAAGATCGAGATTGTGGATACCAATGAGCTTTCTCCATAGGATGTCTGGGCTTAGCCTTACAGATAGTGAGGAGTTCAGTCATTCAGGAGGGACTTGGAGTAGAGCCACTAATACTCCTCATCAAAAGGAGTGAGTTGTGGTGGTTCGGAGATCTGACCAGGGTGCTTCCCGGGCGCCTACTAGGTGATGTGTCTTGGGCATGTCCTTCTAGGAGGCACTTTGTGGGATGCCTAACATCACCCACTCACTCACACATTATCAGATTAGTTTGTCGTGAGGGTAATGTTAGGCCAGTGCTGCTAGTACTGCTTCTTTCCTTAACGTCCACGTGCCTGTGCAGAATGTGGTTTTGTTTTGCTCTGGTGGAGTGGTTACATGCCAGGTTACTCAGAAACAGCCGACATACAACCACTGATTTTCTAAATCAAAGTGCCCTAGAACCACACTGGTTAGTGGGGATATCAGCTGTCTTGCTTTCCCCTCTTGCTTGTTTGCAGCTTCCCATCACAGAGAGATTATGTTAACTCTTAATGTACATTATTAAATCTGAATGTTTAAGTATATACTAAGTATTTTAACCAACTACTATTTCTGACAGAAACATTGAAACTTCTACTTCTACTTCGGATACATACCTTATTAAAACACCCCGACCGGTTTTTTTACCACAACTTTTTGAATACTTGCCAGTTATTTTTCATACCAGAGACCTTCCACGTTTACATTGACAAGATAATGTAGAACTAGGTATGTAGTGAGGTGGAGAGAATGTCTTCCCTGCAGCTAACAGATTGATGACAAAGCACTTTACCCAGAAGCTAAGGCTGGATTACCAACCAAGCGGAGAAAGTGACTGGCCTGAGACTGCAGCACTCAAAGGCTTTGAATGCTCCTGGCTCAGTGTGTGAAAAATAATCTGTTTATATTTAATTTCAGGCTTGACACTGAAGTACAGTATCAGTTGACATGAAGATGGCATAGCTCATAGCAGAATTGTACACAACCCATGCAGATGAATGTACTCTGAGCTGTACTGATTAGTGATGTGTTGCCAAAGAGCCGGCACGTTTAAGTGAACGATGGGAGCTGGCTCTTGTCCGGGAGTCATTGTTGTTTTGAAAGTAATATGAGGCAGACTGATATAATAATTTCAGTACTACGAGTGTTAATTGCATTCACTAACTAAATATCACATGTATGCTGTGAAACCAATCACATAAAGGTAGACAAGGATCATACCACCAAGCAGGGCAGAGAGCAGGGGTCCACCTAAAAGTGTTGGATACAGCTGTTTTGCACATTGCAATATATTACTTTCTTATGTTATTTATCTTTATTTTTACTGTAAACTGGTAATTTTAGTTTATTTAAAAAACATATTTACTTGAGTCCTGTATTTAATGTGCCTTTTTTCTAGTACTTTTTTGCTGCAAAGTTTGAAGTCAGCTGTTAGTTTTTTAAAACTTTTGTTATTAATAAAAGAAAGCAGTATCCCTGGTAGCATAGTGGTTTGCGCATTCGCCTCACAAGCAACAGGTCCCTGGTTCGGTCCCAGGTGAAGACACAAGCCCCTCTCACCATGGAGTGTTGCGTCAGGAAGGGCATCCAGCATAAAACCTCTGCCAAAATACCAATGCGGATTAATTTGCTGTGACGACCCCTTGGTGGAGAGTACAAGGGAGCAGCCGAAAGGTACACATTAATACAAGAAAGCCCTGCTCTTTTGTTAAGGGTTTGTGTTTAAATAAACACTGAAAATGTCAAAAGCAGTCCTTTTTAAAATGTCTAATATTTCTACAGGTGTTTCTATCTGCTTTGTGTAGCAGAGTAGTTCAACCAGCAAGTCAGAGCATTCATTGGCTGGTTTTATAGTTAAGTTGGTAAACACAATAAAAACAATCTGCTTCAGCAATTTAATATTAGAGGCTGTAATTTTTACTTTAAATCCTTTAGTACAAATGATTTATCAAATAATTTAAGTGATATCTGTGTACACCCACATATCGTGAGTCAAAAGAGTGCAAAACTTGACTGAATTATTAAAGGTATAAGTGGTAACATGAAGAGCCGTTAGGGAGCTGAAAGAGCCGCCTCTACTTGGTGAGCTGAGCTGAAATTCCCATCACTAGTACTGATTGCATTTGCACAGTATGACTTATTAATTTTATTTTTTAATTACAAGTAAACTTTGTGCTTGTTCAGTGATAGGGGCTGTCTGAGCCTCTCCCTCTATGAGTCCCTCAGTAATTTTCCATTGGATCGGGGGTTGTTTGCGTTCCCTCCACTCCGTGTGGAGGGAGATAAAGATTAGGTGTTCTGCTTGGTGGGTTGGCATGCTCCTTAGCATGCATAACTATGAGCCAGCTTCTCCTCGTGGCACAGCTTTACTAAGTGCAAGGCTACCAATTTTAACTCTTTACATACCATTTTCCTGCAGAGAGTGCACCCGAGGTGGCTTCTGCAACTTCATGCATCTGAAACCGATATCGAGGGAACTGAGGAGGGAGCTGTACGGCCGCCGCAGGAAAAGGTACTGAAATTGTTCTAACGAAACATTGTTCTTGTGTATCACTCTCAATATGAAAACAAATCTCTTCCTCTCTTCTTAACCAGGCACCGCTCTCGCTCACGCTCCCGGGAACGACGCTCCCGCTCCAGGGATCGACGGCGGGATCGTGAAAGGCGGAGGTCGAGGGACCGAGAGCGCTCTGGAAGATTCTGAAAGAAGACAAGACAGACCCACCAAATCCTTCCCCCTTAAGCCCAGCGATGATGAGTTATTTTGGTTATTTGGTGAATTGTTAAAAGTGTTTTTTCTTTTATTCCCCTTTTTTTTAAAGACAAGCTTGTGTCGCTTTCTCAATAAAAACAGATTTGTAACTGCACTGGCACCACTTCATTATATGAACATGTTTATATCTTATGTGTTTTCTGTCCTGTTACACAGCTGTGGGAAGATACACTTGCTGAACCTTTAAAAAGACTTTCATATAGATGAGCCAAGGGATAAAGGAATTGAAAGAATATGATTTTGTCTCTAAATATCTTATTTTCCGATCCTTAAATTTGTTGTGTCTCAGCTATACCTTTTTATACTGATGCTGCTAAAACTAGGCACAAATGATATTTTTAGAGCTGCTTTCTGGGCCTGTCAAGCTTAAAATCTTTTTTTTTCCTAGTGAATGACTGATGCAATATTAACAGAAGCTTGATCAGCCAATTGTTCAGGGCTTCCTCTTCACCCACTTCTTTTTCTTTCTTCACTGATGAGCTGGAGTAATACTCTGACAGAATGATTCTTCCTTAAATTGACCTGAGTTCCTGTGTAAAGTGTTTAAAAAGCTTTAATTTTTAAACAAAACTTACAAACTGATCTTAAGAAATATTTGCTCTCAAAATGTCAAGTCTACTTCATGCATCTGTCCATCCAGTGTTTATTGTTGCACATTTGGGGATGGCCAGCCGTCAGTCTGTCTCATGAGAAGTTTAACATGGATACTGTGGATACAAATGCCTCACATTTGTATGTAAAGTAAATACATTGTACTTGATAACATTAGTTACCAGTTAAAACAAAGTCATGTTTTTAATAAATAAAATGCAGGTATTTGATGTTAGAGATGGTAGTACTCTTCCAGCATTACTTCAGTATATGTGGCCAGAAATATCAATCAGAAAACTTTAATAATCTCAGGGGGAAATGCTTGGATTAGAGTCACTCTGGTAAGAATATATAAATATGAAAATTTAATACAGATAAGATCAAATATGAGAGAACCCCATATGCACAGTCCAGTTGCATTGGTTAACCAATACAGTATGCACACTAAATTACTGAGCCTTGATTAGTTAAATTAAAAGTTTGATAAGGACGGGACGTTCGTGAGAAGTTCTCAAGGTGTGTCATGCAAAGTCCGTTCGATCGATACAAAGCAAACAGGCGACGAACAACTTTACCTCAGCGCCCACCCCTCCCCCCTATTTACAGAGCTCTGCGCTCTGATTGGCGGGACAGACAGACAGACGCCCCCGCCGCAGCCAATAAGAGCGCGCCCTAAAAAATTATTCACGTCCACACCGGTTGGTCCACGTGCGTCGGCACGGTAAGCTCGCGCTTTGTCGGAAGTTGAGCATTCGGCTGTGGCTCCTCGGTTCGGGTGCTCGTCGGAGTGGTCGCTGTTTCATCTGTCGCACATTTAAATCTCCAGGTGAGTGAAAGTAACCGGGCAGAGAGAACAGGGCGGGAAATAAACAGCAAACTGATACATTTAAACACATTTAGATACATTAAAAGCCACGTGAGCGCTGACGCTGTTTGTTCTGATGCAACACTGTAACTACGCAGCTCCGGCGTGTCTTGGACCTTGTCCAGCCGGTGTGTTTTGGTTCGGGTGTCCGCTTACGTGCTGCGTCGTGTCTTATTTTAATGTAATATTTCCCCCGTTAACGTTTACATCTTTCCATTTACGCCTGTGTAGTTTGCGTGTCGCAGTTCATTTTATCGGTACAATTCAGTAATTATCCTTTTATCTCACGGGATCTCCGCTTTAATAAACGCCGTACAACACACACAGTGTCCGTCATTTAAACCAGTGGGTTCAGAAGTTCCGTTTGAATTAATTATTTTGTCCATCCTAGGACACCAGGCACTGTCATCAAATGTATGGTTGTATCCAAGGAAACGTCCAGAAAAAGGTTAAAAATATATTTTTTTTGCCTTAACATAAAGCTTAGAGAGGAAGCAAAATCTCTCATTTGTGAGTGTGGAACTTAATCAGAATAATTCTGATTAATCATCATTACAGTTGTAGTATATTGTATTATTTTTCCTGTGACCTACACGGTGGGGATAAAGGTCATGCTGGTGTACCTTTACCAGCGTTTCTACCAAGCATTCCCCCTGTTCTGTTGGCCCAAAATTTGTAATGGGTGAGTGGCTATCTATAGTGTGCTCTTGTGTGGATAACCAGCTGATACTTTGGGTTTGTTGCTGGCAGAGCAATTATCTGATCCATGCTATTTTTTAAATGCTCCAAACCATAAAGCGGTGCTGCACAGTCACCACTGAACTTCCAAGAGCAGTGAACATACCAGAGGTGATTATAAGCAGATGAATGTCTGAAAAGGGATTTCTCATAAGTGGATTTGATGTTGCCAGACTCTAATCAGGCGATCTTTGTGCCGTGTTTCTTTAGCCTGGGAGGTAATTAGGGACTGGACTCTTGGCTTGAGTCAGAATTCAACAAAACTTTCTGCTTCGTAAATCCTCTTGCAAGTCTTTCTGGTCCTGCAGCCTGGCTTTGGGGTGTGTGTGTGTTTGTGTGTATCCTCCCCCAGGAGGATCATATTTCCCTGTTAGGGCCACTGCATACCACATGCTCGTTTCCACATTTACCACCACTGTTGTAACCAGTGTAACTAGCAGTGGTTATAAGGAGAGGGGTTTGATACCTGTGATGGGTGCCACAACCTATCTCTAAAGAACTAGGAGGGGAGACCACACAGAATGATGTCAAAGGGTTTGAGCAAAGAAGTGATTTTCAGCACGTCAGTATGTGTGCGTTGTCTGGTTTAGATGAATGAATACCAGCAACATGGAAAGCAAGGCCAGCCCTGTGGCATTACACTTGTACTTCCTTCCTTTCTCCCTTCCATTAAGACAATGTTCCTACCCTGCACCAAAACAGGAAAAGCATTTACAGTATGAACAAACAAGATAAGCTTGGACACAATAGATATGGTAGTGATAGCCCCGACCTCACTGCCAAACACCTTTACACATTTTGAAGCTCCTTTCCTCTACAGAGTCAGCATATTCAACCTGAGCAGTTTAAGGGTAAGGGAAATGGAGGGTAAAGGAGGAGTAAATGATTTCTGGCTCAATTATTCTCTTCTGTGCCATCAGTAGGTAGAGCAGGCTGAACTCCAATGTGGACGTCATCCACAGGGCCACACGACAGCCTGACTTTGTGCGATGGTGCACACAGAATGGTTAAACTCATCCCCGGTGCCAGTATGCAGTCACTGTATCAGTGTCCTGTGTCGAGGGCAGCACAGTAGCTAAGATGAATGAATACTTTGTTTCTGTGTCACAGAATTTTTACAGGCACTTTGATATTACTGCCAGTGAGTGATACAAACTCATCTGACACCGTAAGTACCTTTGGCCGCTCCCCAAGCAATTGCCCCAGCCAGTTAATCCACATAGGTGATTTAGCATAATTTTTTTCCTAATGCAATCCTCCCATTGTGGGAGGGGCTTGTGTCTCCACTTGGATGCAAGTCAGGAATCTTTCATTTTCAAGGCAAGTGTGTAAAACCACTACCCCATCTGACACAAAGGCTACAAAATGAGAATTGAGGACTTTCTCAGAGACAAACATTTCCTGCAGGAACACACAGCAGCTGGTTTGACATGTTTGCTACCTATGCAAGACTTGCTTTAAAAAAAAAAAAAAAAGCTTTCTAACCGCTTTCTAATGTTCCTTCTCATAGTAATAATTACAGGCTTACCAAGAACTACAACTGACCTTTGCAAATGCAGGCCAGGAAAACTTGCCAGAGTGATCAAAAGCTTTGGCAACGGCATTATCTGAAACACCGCCAAGACGGTCATCTGCCAGTTTAGCAGCGCAATACAGCACTCAGCAATACAAGTGGCAACCTTTAAACTGCTCCAGTCCCATCAGGTTAAACAAATCTTTAAAAGTAGTTACCTCTGCCACACAACACCCTCTGCTGAAATGAGTCCGGTCCCTTGCAAACTGCAACTACTTTCAGACTTTCTCTGTAATTGGAAGTATTGGTGGCAAGCTCCCGCTATCAACTCAGTGTGTTTTTGTGACTGCATCTTTAACAGCAAGTCAGCTGCATTAAGCTTACTGGGCTTTTCCAATTGATGCAGACTACACTCACGTTCAGCATCATTAGAATACTTTATTAATCGGCAAACATAAATAACAAATATTAATACCAGTTTCTCAAATAGGCATCACAGCCAAAAAGAGAAGGGAAAAGGTGTCTGTCTTTTTCACATTAAACTACAAGGCTGAGCCCCTGACATGTTCTGGCAGGGCTGTTTTATGGTGCTCAGGTGTGCAGCATTTTTAATTAGGTCAGCTCCATCACCAACTTCTGAAACAGGTGGGAAAGACAGCCACAAAGGAAAGCAGGGCTAACCCTGTGGTCATCACACGTTTCTGCTGTTTGCTCCTTTTTAAAGTAGGTTAAATGGGTTACTGTTGTAAGAGGAGAGCTCTTCAAAAGTGCATGGAGATTGTGCTAAATATGAGCACAAAAATGTTCATCTATCCCCAGCAGCTCTACATAGGGAGCTACTGGTTTAAGGGAATGTGGTAAGTCCACCCTGCTGACCATTGTCTGAACTTACTTTGGAGGGAAAGAGGGGGCCCTTGTTTTAACAGCTGGCCCTGGTGTGTGAGCTTTGTGTTTTAGTGAAGCTTCATGTGCTACCATTCTAGATGGGGGATGGGAGCAAACTGCAGCATATTCTGATAGGCTGAGGGAAGTCATGCTGGTTAAGCACTGGGAGAGAGAGGCTAGAAAAGAGGCCCATTAGAAATAAACAAGTTTAATAAGCAATGGTAGCAGTTTGTTTGGACATGAAAGTGGCAAATCTTCACGTGTTAGAAACTGGAACTATGAGTTTTTGTCTTGTCTTTTTAGTCTGTTAGCCAAGCCCTCTAGTTACCTGTAAGAATAAATAACTATTTGGTCCTGTTCTTGAAAGGTTTTATTACTGAAGTTCATATCAGGTTATCGGCTCTCTTATCATGTGGTTAATAATCCGGCCCATTTGGCAGATTAGCAATCAAAGACAAGATTTAAAGCTTCCTTTTTGTCGACTCACACTAAATAAGCTCTTCACTACCGCATTCAAGTTTAAGATAATGTTTAACTTTAGTTGTATATCAGCAACATTTACAACCATTTACAACTGCTTAGAAAGTCATTTTAGAGTTTCCATTAACCATGTTCCCAAAAACAAAGATAAGCAGTTACAAGGTGTAGATCCAAACCACAGATGTCTGCCTGCAGATGAAATACAGAAATTGATGTTGTGCAACTAAATCTGGAATCAAAGCTCAGCACACTGGAGGGGAAATCAGTCTAGGGATTCTTGATAAAATATAATGCTTACTAACTTCTTAAAAAGAGGCATGGCTCTCTTCTGGTGGTGAGGGAATGATGCAATATTAACTTAAGCTTTTTCAGCTGTGCCCCTACCTGATTAGCACTTTTGCTTTCTCACGTAGCTGTGGTGAAAGCAGGATTTGGCTGATCACCATGACTGGGTAAAATGTTAAGTGATTAATGCTGCGCTGTGGGCAGGGGGAGGAGGTGAGACAAAGATGTAATGACTCAGCCTTGTCCTTTTTTCATTTATTACTTTGTTTGACTTGACTCCTAAAATTTCCTGATTAATACTTCTGTTTTGCAAATGCAAAACAGAAGGGTGTACTTAGGGTGTACTTAGTTTTTCCACAGAACACCCTTACTGCTTCCCTAGGAATGAAGAGAGTAAGTGCATTTGACTAACTGATCATCGGCCAGTGTAAACACCCCTATATGAGCAAATGTTTTCAGTTTTCTGGTCCAAAGCATTTAGGTGTATGTAACATAATTACACAATAACACAGCACAGTTTCAATAAGACTGAGCAACGGTGGTTTGTTGTTGAGAAAGCCACTTCTTTTCAAAAAGAACATGCATCTGAACAGACCAAATGACCTCTGTAATGATGTATTTTGGACAGACGAGACCAAAGTGCAAGTGTTTGGCAAAAAACCAAAACTCAGCATATCAGCACAGACGCCTCACTGTCAAGCTGTGGTGGAGGGCTGATAACTTGGGCTTGTTTTGGAGCTACAGGACGCGGGCACCTTGCAGCCATTAGGTTAACTATTGCTTCCTTTGTGTACTAAAGTATTCTAAAGTGAAATGTGAGGCTTTCTGTCAGACAGCTAAACATTGGGCTAAATTGGGTCATGCAACAGGACAATGTTCACGAGCAAATCGATGTCAGAATGGCTGAAAAAAGAAAAGCATCAAGGTGTTGCAAGTCAAAATCCAGACTTCAACTCCATTGAAATGCTGTGGCGAAACTTTTTAAAGGAGCTCCTCCGCAATGATGTGGGACTGAAAGTAACGCAGAAACCGATTACATGAAGTTATTGATAAATGTGGTTCTGCAAGCTACAGGACAGCATAAAGTACTATGAAAACTTTCAAGTGACTCTGTATTCTCTCTGTGGATGATTGGTCCACCACTTTTGACTGAAGCATCAGGTTGGATTATCAGCATGCCAACCTTAGCATTAAGGTCATACACATGTGGTTGTAGAGTCCATCATAAGTCAGCTCTTAACAAAAGATACAGGTTCTTTCCATATATCCCATCATGTCTTTAATAGCTGATGATGTAGACTCCAGAGAGAGTGCCTACTGTTTATGTCATACAAGGTCATAAAAGCATTTAATTTCCTGGCTATAAACTGAGTCACTGTTTACCAAGTAAGAGATCAAGACATTCTTATCTGCAAGAACAACATCTTAGATAATTATATAACACTGTTTCCTGTTTTTGTTTTTCTCGAGGTACGTAATGCCATCAGTTCCCTCATCCAAAGATACCCCCGTTAAGAGCCCTGTGTGCCCACATGCTGGCAAGTTGCAGGGCTCTTCAAACGGAGAAGCCAAACTGAAGAATGGAGTTGACAAGCTGACCACAGAGGGGAACTTGGAGGAGTCCACCAAAACTGTTCAGATCAACACAAAGGCTGCTTCTCCAGAAAGGAAATGGATCCGACCTGACCTTCCCAGCCGCTGCACGTGGAGCCTGGGAGCCTCGAAAGCCGACTCACCTCATACCCAAGTCCCAAGGTTAGTGTGACGGTCAAATTTCTGCTGCTTTTACTTGAGACAATTGGCTTTGTTGTTACTTCACCAAAGAACACAGAGCAGCTGTTGTGGTGTTTTGCAAAGCTATTGTTTCAACCTCTGAAAACAAGTCGAGAAGGGGAATAGCACTTGACAAAAACGCCCGTTAAGACTTCTCAAGTCAGCGAAGCAAGTTGAAACAAGTGCTTTCGTGTCACACTAGTGGTAGCAATAAAAACCGCTTGAGACTGATAATTGACTGTTTATGCTTCTACTCTGTCTACACAGCCAGACATGGTGTCTCTATCACCTTGCTGAGACTTTCTTTTTCTTGTCCTCCCAGAACTCCTGCACCAGCCATTCTCCCAAACATCCTGCACAGGATTGGTGATACTCCCATGGTACGCATCAACAACATCCCCAAAGCGTTTGGACTCAGATGCGAACTATGTGAGTCATGCCACATTCAAGCTAAAACACATTCTCAAGATAGGTGTGACTGCTTACTTTTTGACACCTTGTAAACAGTGGCGTGTGAAGGGTTTTTATGTTTCACATCAGAATTGGTTACATTTTGAATGAATGGATGGATTTTATCATGACAACTTTCTACTCTCTTGTGGGGTTTTGTAGTGGCCAAATGTGAGTTCTTCAATGCGGGTGGCAGTGTCAAGGACAGGATCAGTCTTCGGATGGTAGAGGATGCAGAAAGAGCTGGGATTCTTAAGCCTGGTGACACCATTATAGAGCCCACCTCTGGAAACACTGGTAATTGACTGCATGTAACTGTGTTGTGATGCTAAAATGCATGAAATGCTACATTGAAAAACTGACTTGTTTATTTGTCAGGTATTGGACTGGCTCTGGCTGCAGCAGTGAAAGGCTACCGTTGTATCATAGTCATGCCAGAGAAGATGAGCATGGAGAAGGTGGGTTCCCAGTCATATAAAGACCACAACTCTGTTTCACACTAGTGGTGTTGAGAATAATTCATGTCATGATCACTGCAGCTAATTGCAGACGGTTTCCATAACCCTGAAGTTTAGCTTTTCACCACTGAGGTGTGCTCTTTTTCCTGAAAATATAAAAGAACTGGGTAAAACAAATCCCAGCCTTTTATAGAGGCAGAGCACACAATTCAAATCCAGCGCCCCTGGTTCCTCATGTCGTCATTTATTTCCTGCTGCTTTTTCCAGTTTAAAACAACATACATGTTGCTCTGTTGAAGCACTGCAACCTATTCCTTTTACAGGTGTATCAAGCCCATTTGAACTGATGTATTTTATATGATTGTGATGGAGATGCTGTACAAATCCTGTGCTAACCTTCCTGTCACATGAGCTCTACCATGGCATGTTCTGCACAAATACAGCATAAATCTTTATAGGGAAGAAAAACCATCTTCATATGAGGCCTTTATTTTATTTTGTTTATTTTTTGTACTTTCTCAAGCTTTTTTCCACAGTGAATCTTGCTTTTTTTCAAATTAAATATTTTTAAACCATTTATAGGATGGAAAATGGCTATTAAAATTATCTGTCATAATGTATTTATTTTGTTAATTTCAACCCATATTTCTACAATGAATCTTGTTTTATGTACATTTTTATATACATTTTACGTAAAAACAAGCAATTTAAAAAGGCCTTAAATTTTTTTCTGATTATTTTTTTTTCTTTCATCAATGATGTTAAAACAAGCCATTAAAAAGGTCTTCAATATATGCCAATATTTTCAAGCTGTCTTTTACATCAGCTTTGTAATGGCTTCCCCAGTAAATATTAAATTTTAAAAAATTATTAATTGCATCAGTTTTGTTTACTGCACTGCATATCTTTGCCTGATTATTTCTTAAATTCTGATTACTTGACAGGCAGAATTTAAGTCTTAATATTTCATGTTTGTTCTCTGCAGGTAGATGTCTTGAGAGCACTCGGAGCAGAGATTGTTCGTACACCCACCAGCGCCCGCTTTGATTCTCCAGAGTCTCATGTGGGTGTTGCTTGGCGCCTCAAGAACGAGATCCCCAACTCGCACATCCTGGACCAGTACCGCAACCCGAGCAATCCTCTGGCTCACTACGACACCACAGCTGAGGAGATCCTAGAGCAGTGTGACGGTACAACAATCTTAATCACAGAAGATAAAGAAATTGCTCTGTGATCCTTGATTTTCTTTACAACTCCTATCAGAGGTTCACTGATATCAAAAATGAAGCATTACATAAGAATCTACAATCAATCAACAAGGTTAATTATATGTTCTGTGTTTGTTCTAACAGGTAAGGTGGACATGGTGGTGATTGGTGCAGGCACAGGAGGGACAATCACAGGCATTGCCCGCAAACTGAGAGAAAGATGCCCAGACATCAAAGTAAGATCTTTTCTAAGATCATGTTTTTGGTCCTTTTCTTGCTGTGGTCTAAAGGAATTGGAATGGGCTGAGCTACTTATCTCTTATGAATAGCGCTTTTTGTTTGCAGATTGTTGGCGTGGACCCAGAAGGTTCAATCCTGGCTGAGCCTGATGAGCTTAACAAGACCGATAAGACCCAGTACGAGGTGGAGGGCATCGGGTACGACTTCATCCCCACTGTGCTCGACAGATCAGTGAGTCCCAGCAGTATCTTTTGTTCCCAGTCTCCTTTTATCTGTTCCTAACTGATCTTCATGTGACACCATGTTTTTACTTTTCTAGGTGGTCGATATGTGGTACAAGTCCAACGACGAGGAGTCCTTCAACATGTCTCGTATGCTGATCAGAGAGGAAGGCCTGCTGTGCGGTAAGTCCTGCTAACAAAAACAGCAGACACTTGGGTTAAGTTATATTTGTGCACTCTGGGAACTATGAGGTGGTTTTTGGGGTGGCTGACACTCTTTACGTGGGTTCCTGATATCAGAACCTCCCCTGCTGGACTTCTTTCAGCTGAGAAAGAATCACCTATTCTGGGGTAAATGTTTGAGTGGTTGTGAAAACCTGTTTAGGGCTCGACACCTTTTCATTTAAAAGAAGACAACCAATTAAATACACATAGATAGACAGATGTATAATGCCAGGTCACAACAAAAATCATCTCAAGGCCCTTTACACTGTAAGGTAAAGATCGTATAGTATTAAAGAGAAAACACTTTTGAACAAACACCTGGAGACTGTGGGAAGGAAGAACTCCCTTTAAACAGGAAGAAACCTCCCAGAAGCCGAAACCTTTTGCAGCATAACTAAGCCCTAAGTATAAGTTTTATCAAAAAGCAAAGTTTTAAGCCTAATCTTAAATGTAGAGAGGGTGTCTGTCTTCCAAATATAAACTGGCAGCTGGTTCCACAGAAGAAAACCACAACAATCAGATGAAGAGAAGCCAATATAGGTGAAATATGACCTCTCTTTCTAGTCCCTGTCAGTACTCTCACAGCAGCATTTTGGATCAACTGAAGGCTTTTTAGGGAGCTTTTAGAATAGCCAGAGAGCAATGAATTACAATAATCAAGCCTAGAAGTAATAAATGTATGAATTAGTTTTTCTACTTTTGGCAATATTGCAAAAATGATAAAAGGCAGTCCTACATATTTGGTTAAAGGACATATCCTGGTCAAAAACGACTCCAAGATTCCTCACAGTGTCACTGGAGGCCAAATAAATGCCGTCCATAGTCAGTATCTGGTTAGAAAGAGTCTTTCTGAGGGTTTTATGACCAAATACAATAACCTCAGTTCTGTCTGAATTTAAAAGTAGAAGATTACAGGCCATCTAGGTCTTTATGTCTTTGAGACATGCCTGTAGTTGAACTAATTGACTTGTGTCATCTGGCAGCACAAATACATACAGCTGAGTATCATCTGCATAGCAATGAAAATGTATGGAGTGTTTTCTAATAATATTGCTTAAGGAAAGCATATATATATATGTAAAACGTAAGAAGGATTGTTCCCAGCACAGAACCCCGTGTGGGACTCCTTGGCTAACTTTTGGAAGACTCCTCGTTTACATACTCAAATTGGAATCTGCCAGATAAATAAGATTCAAATCAGCATAATACATTCCACCTCCTCTCTACTCTCACTAGAGAGACTAGAATACTAACAGAGTTTTCTAGCCTCTGTGGTGAGATGTTGTGGTCGTCTGTATCGAATGTTGTTCTGAGGTGTAGAAGAACAAGCACAGAAATGAGTCCACTGTCAGAAGCTATAGGAAGATCATTAGTAACCTTCACTAGTGCTGTTTCTGTGCTATGATGAACTCTGACTGACTGGAACTCTTCAAATAAACCATTCCTTTGCAAGTGATCACACAGTTGTTCTGCAATAACTTTTTTTTAAGAATTTGTGAAATGAAAGGAAGGTTGGAAATAGGTCTGTTATTAGCTAAGACAGCTGGGTGAGCAAAGGCTTTTTAAGTAGTGGTTTAATTACAGCCATTTTAAAAGCCTGTGGTACATAATGTTTAAGGTTAACTCTTTTTTTTTACTAATTTTTGGTGGACTGATTTTAGGTGGTCTGGGAGCAGACACAGCTTCTACAGGGATGGGATTTTGGGGAGGTGACAGGAAGAAAGAAACTCCAAAGAGGCGTGTAAGACTGCAACTCTGTTCCTGGTCCCAACTCTGGACAGTCGTTTTGTGAGGTTTAATAAAATCGGCCAGATTTCTAGAAATGAGAGCTGCTCCGTCCAAAGTGGGATGGATGCTTTCTCTCCTAATAAGACCAGGTTTTCCTCAAGCAAATTATCTATGAAGCCCACACTGTTTTCTGGACACCACCTAGACAGCCAGTGGTTTAAGGACAAGATGCAGCTAAACCTGTCATCACTGATCAGATTGGGGAGGGGACCAGAGAAAACTACTCACACGCCGACACAATATTAATTTTGATGACCTTTGATTGATGTAACTGGGTGTCATTACTGCCGACATGAATTGCAGCTTTACCATATTTATGCTTACTCTTAGCCAGCAGTTTCAAATTTGCTTGAATATCGCCTGCTCCGGCCCCAGGAATATATTGGACTATGGTCGCTAGTGTCACTAACTTCACATTCCTCAAAACAGTTCCTAATGACCAAAGTTCGTTCCGCAGCGGGTGTATCATTGAGCGGGGAAAATCTATTATTTCGGCTAGTGTACTGAGGGCTTCTGTTTCTGGCTATGCTTCCTCCTCACAGCCACCCAGTTGGCTTGGTTTCCTGGCTGCTTGGAATCAGCTGGGGGACAGCTAACTGGGGCTAAGCTACCATTGCCAGCAGTGTCTACAGAGGCCTGGCTAGCTGCTGGAGCAATTTCAAGGGTTTGGAGCCATTCTCCAATTCCATGAGCTTGGCCTCATGAAGGGGTTACAGACCGACCACTCTGTTGTAGCCTGAGAACAGTGAAAACACAGGCAGAGAATGGCCTGAAGGAACAATTTAGCTCCCTGAAAAAGTTCTGAAGAAAATGTTCTACAATGGAAAAAGGTTCTTACTCACATTGCCTGTTCAGCCCAACTCATCTTTTGCTCTTTTTTTCTGTAACAGGAGGTAGCTCTGGGACAGCCATGGCAGCAGCTGTGAATATGGCTAAAGAGTTGAAGGAGGGCCAGCGCTGTGTGGTGATCCTGCCAGACTCCATCCGTAACTACATGTAAGGCTCCCCACATGTCCAAGTTGTAAGATTGTTTAAATAACAAGTTCAAGGAGTGTATTTAAATGTTTACTACTGCTACAGAGGCATCAAGTTTCTTGAACAGGTAGGAAGAAACAGATAAGTCTTGATTTGTTGTATCAGCTTATTATAAATGCCACTGGTTGAAGCGCTTTGGCTACCATAATATAAATCAATTGCATTGCAGGTTTCTCACATTCATTACTAGTTGCCTTACACTGCAATGCTAGAGGTCCTTCAAGTGTGTGTAGACATACACTGTTTTGTTTGCATTCTTCGTGTAAACAGAACAACCAATCTTCATTTTCTCCTCAAGGTCCAAGTTCCTGAGTGATAAGTGGATGGTCCAAAAGGGCTTCTTGAGGGAGGAGGACCTCATGGTGAAAAAACCATGGTATGTGTACGCAAAGGGGAAACTCTGCTCTTGTGCCAATCTCCTATGTGAATGCTTGTTAAACATGCCTTAATATCTTGCAGGTGGTGGAACTTAAAGCTGCAAGGCTTGAACCTGTCAGCCCCCCTCACCGTCTTGCCTACTGTCAGCTGCCAGAAGACCATACAGATCCTCAAAGAGAAGAGCTTCGACCAGGCGCCTGTGGTCGATGAGGCAGGGTGAGTGTCATGCCAATAAAAGGATCTACTTTGCAACACTGAATGTTTGTTTAGCTTTACATATTTCAGAAAGTGGATCTTGTATTGCATAACCTTTCACTTCAACCCCTTTGTTTGTGTGTAGCTTGATCCTGGGCATGGTGACTTTAGGAAACATCTTGTCTTCAATTCTTGTCGGAAAGATCAAGTTGTCGGACCCTGTCAGCAAAGTTCTCTACAAGCAGTTTAAACAGGTTAGTCAGGAAATTTTGGTTGCAATTGGAGCTGATATTTAATTGGCTGACAGCGAGAGCCAATGCAGAAACCCATTCAGGGAGTCTCCATGTGAAAAGGCTGGAAACTAGCTGCGCTACAAAGATTTGAGCAAGTCAGCAGGCAAAGCCAGACCTGTTCAGCATCAGTGTATCAAATGTTTTAAAATGTATCATGAAATGCTTCTTTGTGAATATTAAAAAAATGTTAGTATGATGTTCAAGTAACTCAGTGCTATACCACCACCATATGGTAGTGAGGTTCTTTTGAATTTGTAGACTTGAAAAAGAAATCATCAGAGGCCAACTCTACTGGCTCTCAGGTCCTGCGTATCAGAAAGTCAATTGCCATACAGTACTTAATGCTTTATCAGTAAATTTGTCACTTTTTTGCGTTTATATTGTTGGTTGCTGCTCTTTCACAGATCCGTCTGACTGATAGCTTGGGAAAGTTATCGTCAATTTTGGAGACTGATCACTTTGCACTTGTGGTACATGAACAGATTCAGTGTGAGTATAGCAACATTTTTGCATCCCATGCACAGAGACCTCAGTTTGTGTTGTGGCTGCCCTACATCCAAGCCTTTTTCCCTCTGCTCAAAACTCCTTTGAGTTTGAAAGTGGTATTAGAGTGGAAGAGGAAACTTTTAGCTTAACCCTACAGAATGTGATAATTTAGAATAAGACAAATGACTAAACAGCCCCTCAGTGTATGACACACAAACTTTGTGTGTGGGGTCAGTGTCTTTCTCAAGGACACAGTATTGACTGCTGTTGAACTGCATTTTTGTAACTTGGTGACCTTTTTGGGTCATCTTGCCACTGAATTTTTTTTTTTTTCCCTCTTTCCCCCTGCTGTGGTACATGAGTGCAGAGTGAACATGGAAGGAGGGAAAAACTGATCTTGGACAGCCATGGCTTTTCTAAGTAGTCTGGAAGAGAGTGTCAAATAGACAGCAAAACCAGCCAAGTTTATAGAAGTTTAGAGCTGGACACACAGACCTTTTAAAGCAGTGGTGTAATTTGTGTCCCCCACCTGGCAGTAAGGGTTATTACACTAACACAGTGCAGGTAGGTACCACACTAGGGACCAGTGTTTGACATTTAGTGCAATCTACCATCGAGAATGCAGACTGCAACAGTTGAATACCTGTCCCCGCCCCCTTCCCTTTGTCAGGAAACAGACTGGTCCACAATCCAAAAATACTGCCAGTCCAGAGGTTTGTGTGTGTAGATATTAGGGTTTAGAAATAATAAGTTCAGGTTTATTCCACAAAGGCAACAGATAACTGCCGATGAGTAATAATAATTCTGCATTATGATAACAAACACAACAGCTAGTATTTGAGTGTTTGTCCTTTCTGAGCTACTGTAGAAATGTATCGGCACAACTTTGTAGCACCTATGCAATGGGGCGAGCCAGTATTTTTTTGTGTGTGTGTGTGTGTGTGGAAAATATTAACTGAACAAAAACACAATGACTGTCCTAGTGATTTTAGGCTATACCAAGCATAAATATGTATGGTAAACTAGATTTCTGAGAATTAAGACACTGGTCCCTTTAAAATTTGATTTTAATTGTGAGATACAGAGATTTACTCTTCTCTTATAGGTAGCATTGAACAGAGCTTGGTTAATATATGTAGAAGTCCTGCAGTACAGCTTTAAATATTCTATAAATCACATTCTGAAGGGACTAGCATGTTTTATTTTGCTCATACGGCACACACACAGATTACCACTCACAGATGTTGGTAAAATATGACCCCGACAGTAGTAAATCACTGCCACAGATGAATGTTTAAAGCAAAGGCTACTGTTGCATGTCAGCTGATACACATGCTGATGGTTGACTTGACGTACCTCATGCAGTGTGGGGAGGGGGGGGGAAATAAGTTGAGACCAGCTCAAAATGTCCAGTAGAATTTGAGTATTTCCTAATGCATGTGCCTTATGACTGTTTTGTGGTGTTCTTGCTGCTCTCATTTGCGTTGTTTATATGCCTAGAGCACAGCAATTTCTCACTGTACACTTCATGACCAAAACCAGAAAGCAGTGCAAGTGATGCAAGATGAGAAAACTTATGTATTCCTCTATAATTATCAATCTAGTTGTGGGTATACATGTCAGAATTGCTGCACATTTCACCTCTAACACAGATAAAAATGTCAGGTAGCAGCTAAAGAGGCAACTAGCTTACTTCAAGACTTGTTGACAGAACAGTGACTCCAAATGAATGTGTATTTCATGGTTGTGATGTTCCACTGCCCCCAAGTGGCCATAAAATGTATAATATATGGTTTAAACACAGTATACCCATTCAAAATAATCGTATCAGCCCTTGAGTACAGTAGAATCGGTTCCAAAAGGTTTTCATGTGGATTTTTAAGGACTTGCAGTTTTAATCGCGTCTATATTACTCTCTTCCTCTACTAGACTTGACTGATGGCTCTCCCAATCTGAAGCAGATGGTTTTCGGTGTGGTGACAGCTGTAGACCTGCTCAACTTTGTCACAGCCCGGCAAAGGTTAGAGCGCTCCATATCAGAGTCGACTGATGAGCTGTGATTCGCTCGAAAAAAGACTTTCACATTTCTTACTTTAACCTGACAGATTCACTAACATTTAATTTAGTATCTCACAGATGGCAAATCTTTCTTTTTTTTTGTGTTTTTATTGGTTGAAGTTGGCTTATATTTTGCTTAGAAATATTTTTGATTCATATTTTTTTTTGTATGTTTTGAACTTGAGCCTTAAAGTATAAGCAAAATACTGTGTGCCACTGTCAGCTTATGATGGTGGTTGGTATTATTACTTAAGCTTGTAGTGCTCAAATCTTTTGTAAGTTTTATTACCATGTAGACTTTGTTTTGTATCAGACTTGAATAGCGGGTTTTGTGTTGCAATTTATTTTGGTTGAAGAGTAAAAGATTGTACCACTGTGGCCTTGTGTGTAAGCCAGAATAGTACAAAACTTGCATTCATCTCATTCAGCATAAACATACAAATAGGGAGTTGCTAAATATATAGGCATTATATTTTCATATGCTGCTTTCATATTTGTGCTATATGACCACAAAAATCCATGTAGGGTAATCAAACTTCTGAAAATAATTGTGGTGTTTTTCTTCTGTTTCTACACAGTGCCTGCATTTCAACTGTAAGGGGATCTTGACTATTTAATCACAGCAGTGTCTAGGAGAGAACTTTTTGTACTGCATCATTTTTCCCTCAATGAATGTGTGAGAATAAATAAAATTTAAGGAAATCCGTAACTGTGTGGCACTTTGTAAAGCCATGTTTAAAAACATAATGCAGAAAGGAACAAGGTACTTTTGGCTTCTCCCTTTATTCCAGCAGATGTGTGATTTAGTACAGATTTTAACCTGGATGCCTTTCCTGCTGCAACCTTCCCATTTATCCAGGCTTGGGACCGACGCTAGGATTACACTGGCTTGTGACCTCCAAGGCTGTGGCTGTCTCTCCTCCTGGTTGTAAACCAGGCATCTTTTGTTTGATGGGTGAATGTGTAAACCACTACGCTATGAAGATAAAGAAACTCAGGGTAATTTAAGACTGTAACCGCACAGTTTGTCCAGTTGAGTGTGCTATCATCCTCTTGGTTGTCTATTTTGTTCTATAAAGACCACCTGTGTCATGAAATCATGCATGGTTTTAATTTGTGGACCCTTAGGCGGCTGAGTCCTAGATTGTAAGGGCATATATGACCACACATATCACATGATGGCCCTAATGCAGCTGCCTCGTGTGTTCTTAACTTCCGCAGTTTGCATTTTTTCTTAAGCAGCCAGAATGCATTCATCTTCAAATTGCCCGATGCCGTTGTGGCTGATGGATGTTCAGGTTTTGAGATCATCTGTAAGCTCTTCCCAGCAGCTGTCATCTATGTGGCACTTCTTCAGCTTTGCCTTGAGTGTATCTTTGTATCTCTTGTGCTGACCACCCTGCCTACATTGACCAAGTTTTAGCTGACCATAGAAGATTGCCTTTGGGATTCTGTTGTCTGACATATGGACTAAGTGTCCTACCCATCTGACTTGTGCTTTTATCAGCATGGGTTCTATGCCACTCATTCCTACTCTGCGCAGAACTTCAGTATTTGGGACTTTGTCCTTCCAGTGAATCTGCAAGATCTTATGGATGCAGTTCAGGTGGAACTCTTATTCCAGATCTTTGCACGGAGGCATCCAAAATCACTGCTTGCCTTGGCAACATGATGGTTCATTCATCATCCAAGGAGATCAATCAAGACAGGGTACTTTCCAGGTAGGTGAATCTTTCTACCACATTGAGCCTTGTGTCTTCAATGGTGATGGTGGGCTCTACATAGGCTCTCTGGAGTGTTGGCTGATACATCACTTCAGTCTTCTTAAGGCTGATGGTAAGGCCGAATCTTCTGCATGCTGAGGAGAAGTGGTTATTTATCAGCTGAAGGTCTTCTTCTGAGTGGGCGATTAAGGCACAGTCATCAGCAAAGAGAAGCTCCCTGACAAGTTCTTCAACCAGCTTGGTAGGGGCCTTGAGTCTTTGGAGCTTGAATAGCTTGCCAACAGTCCAGAACTGTATATACATCCCTCTGTCCATTCTTTGAAAGACATCTAGTAGCATAGCTGCAAACGGCACACATAATGTGAGAGCCATGACAAAGTTTGTGACCTGGAATGGAATTTCAGTGTTGCCATCTGACATCACCTTTGCCATCATGCCATCATAGAACTGCATTACCATCTTGGTGAATTTCCGTGGACATCCCAGTTTGGCCAGTATCTTTAATAGGCCTTCTCTGCTGACCATATCAAATGTTTTTGTAAGGTCTAGAAATACCATGTACAAATCTACATTCTACTTCCTGCATTTCTCTTGGATATCAGCTGTTCCTCCGCCACTGCAGAGATATGGTGAATAAAGCGATTAAAGAACATCCACAATAATCAACACTGTGAACATACATGGTATCGTCCTGAAAAACACACACACACACAAATCTGTTCTGATAAAGCTCGAAGTTTTTAACCAGATTACTTTAACACTGTGGTCCATAACCTCCTGGCTGAGATACTCCATTGGGTCTCAAAATTTATGCTGTCAAGAGATTATTTTAAATTTAATCTATTTAACAATTGGAGTATAAGAAAATATAAGATGGACATACTTGCAGTGGGATGCTTCATTATCTTCTTTTGGCTGCTCCCGTTAGGGGTCGCCACAGCAGGTCATCTGCCTCCCTCTTACCCTATCGCTTGCATCCTCTTCTGTCACACAAACCCTCTGCATGTCCTTCTTCATTGTGGCTGCCTTCTTTTCCTGCCACCAGGCAGCTCCAGCCTCAACATCCTTTAACCAATATATCCACTATCCCTCCTCTGCACATATCCAAACCATCTCAACCTTGCCTCTCTGGCTTTATTTCTAAACCTCTCAACCTGAGATCATTTCTAATTCTGTCCACCCTGGTCACCCCCAGGGAAAATCTCAACATCTTCAATTCTGCCACCTCCAGCTCTGCCTCCTGTCTTTTTCTCAGTGCCACAATTTCCAAACCATACATCATAGCAGGTCTCACTACAATCTTGTAAACCTTCTCTTTCACTCCTGCAGCTATCCTTCTGTCACAAAGCACCGATGAAACTCATCAACACCCACTCCAACTTGCTTGCACTCTCTTCTTCACCTCTCTTGTGCTCTGTCCATTGCTTTGGATGGTTGATCGAAAGGTATTTAAACTCATCCACCTTCACTACCTTGATTCCTTGTATCTTTGTACCATTCCACCTGCCGGTCTCTCATTTACACACATTTATTCAGACTTGGTTCTACTGACTTTTATTCCTCTTCTCTCCAGTGCATACCTCCACCTCTCCAGGCATCTTTCCCAACTGTTCCCTGCTCTCACTACAAATCAATGTCATCTGAAAACTTCAAAGCCCACAGAGACTCCTGCCTGGCCTCATCTGTCAACCTATCCATCATCATTGCAAAAGAGAAGGGGCTTAAAGCTGATCCCTGATGTAATTGCACTGTTATGGTCTGTGTTTTTTGTCTTTGTGGGACTGAGTTTTGTTTATTTCTAGTTTAGTTTTCATTTATTCTGTCCTGTTCTAGTTTCATTTCAGTTTGGTTGTACTTCGCTTTTCTCGGCACCTTATGTTTTAGTTTTATTGTTTCAGCTCAAGCCCATTTTAATTTTTTTAGGGCTTTTTGTGTCTTCCTCATGTTCCCCCGTGTTCACCCTCCTTGTCTCTAGGCTCTGTGTGTTGGTTCATGTTGCCCTTGAGTCCTTGTATTTAGTTCTTTGTACTGTTTCTGTTTCCTGTTGTTTTCCTGGGTTTGATATTTGCAGTCCCATTCAATACTTTCTTTACTTCTCAGTTTTGGGTTATTGCATTCTTAGTATATATTTAGCCTCAGTCTAGACCCTGCAAATGTTTAGGTTATTTCAGGTCTCCTTATGTGTTTCTCATGTTTCTAGCTGTGGTGAGTATCATGTTTATTGTCAGGTTTGTGTTTCTTGTGGTTAGTCTGAGTTTTGGTTCCTTGTCCTGACTGTGTTTACTTGTGTTAGTTCCCTCGGTGTCTTCCTGCTGTGTTCTTGTCCTTTGTCAAGTTCATTGTTGCTCTTATGCTGTTATGTTTCTCATTTCCTGTTTTGCTTTGGTATCAGTCTCGTCCTGTGCATTGTGTTCAATTTTGCTTCCTGCCCTTGATTGTTGTCACCTGTGCTTCTCTCCTTCCTGTTGCTCGTTATATTCAGTTTCTCCTTAGTTCAGTGTTGTGTTGAAGATGTTTGTTCCCTGCATGTGTGAGCATTCTGTTCCTGTTCTCTTGCCTGGAATTGTACTTTTGACTTTGTTTCTCATGTGAGTGTTTGGCTAATAAAGCCCCTCTTTAATTTACTCATCTGCAAATTGGGTCCTCTCTGCACTTTCATATGGAAAGCCATGACACTCACCCCCACCTTGAACCCATCTCACTCCTACCTCACACCTCATTACTGTCTCACTGTCCTCATACATGTCCTGTCCTACCCATATACTTCTTCATACAATACTGCAGTTTCTTCCTTGGCACCCTGTCATATGCTTTCTCTAGATCCACAAAGACACAGTGCAACTCCTTCTGACCTTCTCTATACTTCTCCATCAGCACTCTTAAAGCAAACATTGCATG
>VUQH01082104.1:0-38164 GCA_015106775.1 Etroplus canarensis | reverse complement strand
AAAAAGTCCACTGCCCTCTCTCCTAGACATCTCCATACCTCCACAGGTATGTCATCTGGACCAGCTGCCTTTCCACTCTTCATCCTCTTCATTGCTGCCCTAGCTTCCTCCTTACTAACACTCTGCACGTCCTGATTCACCATCTTCCCTCTCTCTGCCCTCCCCTCTCTCTCATTTTCCTCATTCACCAGCTCCTCAAAGTACTCTTTCCATCTTCTCAACACACTTTCTTCACTCGTTAAAACATTTCCATCTCTATCCTTAATTGTCCTAATCTGCTGTACATCCTTTCCAGCTCTGTCTCTCTGTCTCGCTACTCGATACAAGTCCTCTACTCGATACAAGTCCTCAAAGATAACATCAACCAATACACAGAGACTCGAGATACGAGGAGACACGAAAAGTATGGAAATAATAAGCCCCAAATATCAAAATTAAGGCGCTACAAATATTCAACAGGAATTAGAATCCATAATACAAAACACAAAGAGAGTCTAGAGTCAAAATAAAGCTAGTACAGATACTCAAAACCCTAATTAAATTATTACAATAAACCATACTAAACACAGGCAGGGCTAGAGCTAAGGTTTAACCATAAATAGAGAATACTAAAAACAGAGCCTAAAAACCAAGAAGGTCAAAACCAAGAATCAAAATATACAAAACTAAACTGGAAAAACTCAGGACCATGACAGTAACACCCCTGTGCTAATGTTGAAAGACTTCCTTATCTGACTCTCTGCTTTCACTGTTCATGTAGATAGCAGCTATTGTGTTGACAGTCTTCTTGGGTACCCCATAGTGTGGCAGAATTTTCCACACTGTATCCCTGATTAACTCCAACACTTTGCTGAAGTCCACAAAGGTTGCTACGAAGGGCAGTTATCATTGGTGGTATGCTTCAAGTACTCTCCTAAGTACAGGGATCTGTTCAAGGTCATTTCTACCTTTCCTGAAACCATCTTAGAATAGGCATAGAAGGCTATTGACAGGTGCAAGGTTGAGGTTACCTGTTATAACCTGTTATAGACCTTCCCTGCCACTAACATAAGTGAAATAGCTCAGAAATCTGTCATCTTCATGAAGGTTTTCTTTAGTATTGAGATAACATTCTCCTTTCACTGTTTAGGACCCTCCGTTTGTTCATTGCCAGCTTGCATATTGTTAACAGTGCCAACTGGAGATGATCGAAGACCAGCAAAGATTTTCTTCTGTGACTGACTGGTCTATGCTGGGGACCCATTTGTAAAGTAATGTAAATACTGCTCTGTATGCCATTGGTGTGTAAATAAATGTCTTTCTGGTGACAAATCCTTGTTGTCGACATAAAGGGTTAAAATGTGTCAGTAGTTTTGTCTATAGCTTGCGTTTGTTATCCCAAAATGGCTGAAAAATCTTTTAATGCTAGCATAAGGTAATCGGAAGGTGTTGGGTTCAGTAATGGGTTCAGCACAATCCAAAAAATTAGGGCTCATACTTCATCACATTGCTATTACTGCCTTTCCAAGAAATGAAAATGAATTCTAATCTTCCCAGTTTATCATTTTGATTCACAGACTGGTAGTAAATCATTACTCAACACTGCTGTACTATCTGAAAACAGTGAAACCTCTTTCATCTGTTTCATCTCAACTTTTTTGATATAGCATCTTCATCTGAACATACACCCCAAAGTGCAAGAGAGCAAGAGTTGGGGTCATGCAGATATCCAGAGTTCCCTCTTACCAACTGCCATCTCCAGCATTTTCATATAGGAAACCAAGGCCTTCCCAAGTTAAATGAGAGACATAATCTCTTCAGCCTGTCCTGCTCCAAAATCTCCTTTCCTTTTAATGTGGAGGAGCAACAACTCTACTATGGGCACCTCCAGAATTACTGAGCTCCTCACACTATCTCTAAGGTTAAGCCCAAACACACTTGGAAGGAAGGTCATTTAGACTACTTGTTCAATCTTATTTCTTCAATTACTACCTGAACTTTGTGACCACAGGCAAGGGCAGAAACATAGATCAACCAGTAAAGTTACACCTTTCCCTTCACACTCAGCTTCCTTTATCAAAACAGACCTGTGCTGTGCTGTGCTGTGCTGTACTACACCAATCTGTCCGTCAACCTCACACTACACTCTTCCCCCACTCATGAACAAGACCATGAGATACTAGAACTCCTCCATTTGAGGCAGCGACTCAATTCCAACCAAAAGTGGGCAATCTAACCTTTTACAGCTGAGATCCATGGCCTCAAACTTGGGGATTCTAAAAATAAAGGAGATGTAGTGAAAAACACACACACACTTTAGAAATTAAAGTTTGAAGACCAGTATTAGAACTTAAAATCAGTGCAACAAATGATGAGCCAGCTTAATTAAAAGCCAAGCTAAAAAAAATTTCTTAAAGTTTCTCTATAGACAAAAAGGACCACATCCTCAGGAAAGATGTTGCCAGAGACTATGGCCAAAGAAAAAAAAATCTACCAATGCAATTAGTTGGCAAGCCAAAAGCTACCAAGCATCTTGGAGCTGTGTTACACATCTAAAAAGTATACCTGAGATGTCAGGCTAATAAGAAACTCTTAAAATCAGTTATATCAAACAAATGGACATACCTCTTAATCAGGTGTTCAGGAATTCAGGTGTTTCCTTCAGACCCATTGATACAGGTGTATAAAATCAAGCCCCTATCCATGCAGTCTGCCTTTACAAACATTTGTGAAAGAATGGGTAATTCTAAATAGCTCACTGAAATCAAGCATGGTCCTTCAATAGGATGCGATGATTGCAACAAGTCATTCATCCATCTTCTTCCGCTTGTTCAGGGTTGCGGGGGCGCTGAAGCCTATCCCAGCTATCATAGGGCAAAAGGCAGGGTACACTCTTGACAGGTTGCCAGTCTGTTGCAGAGTCAACAGAGAGAGACAAACAACCATTCATGCACACATTCACACCTATGGTCAATTTAGAATTGCCATTTAACCTAACTCCCATTGCATGTCTTTGGAATGTGGGAGGAAGCTGGAGAACCTGGAGAGAACCCACGCAAACATGGGGAGAACACGCAAAGGTGGCCGGCTGTTGGATTTGAACCCGGACCCTCTTGCTGTGAGGCAATAGTGATAACCACCGCGACACCGTGCTGCAATCGTGGCGCAAGAATGAAAGTTGGAGGTTTGAAGCTGATCAGATGGTGGTCGTAGTTCCGACCATAAATGACCATGAACTAGTGATCCGGCGGCGTTATTCCCATGACCCGTCGGGCAGTGTCTGGGAAACCAAAGTCTCTGGGTTCCGAGGGGAGTATGGTTGCAAAGCTGAAACTTAAAGGAATTGACGGAAGGGCACGGCCAGGAGTGGAGCCTGTGGCTTAATTTGACTCAACACAGGAAACCTCACCCGGCTTGGACACGGAAAGGATTGACAGATTGATAGTTCTTTCTCAATTCTGTGGGTGGCGGTGCATTCTTAGTTGGTGGAGCAATTTGTCTGGTTAATTCCGATAACGACTGCAACAAGTCAGTTCGTAAAATTTCTCCCCACCTAGATATTTCATGACCATGGTATTTTTACAAAGTGGAAGCTTTTAGGAACCACAGAAACTCAGCCACAAAGCGGCAGACCATGTAAAGTTACAGAGTAGGGTGACCAAGTGCTGAGGTTCATTGTGTGTAAAAGTCACCAACTGATTCAGCTGAGTCCATTACACTAACATCAGCACAAAAACTTTTGCCAAGAGCTTCATGGCATGGGTTTCCATGGCTGAGCAGCTGAATGCAAACTTTATATCACCAAGCACAATACCAAGCACCGGAGTATAAACCATACCACTGCTGGATTCTTGATTCTCCCCAGTCCACAAAGAAAGGTCCATATAATTATACATGCTTGGGTGAGTTTGGTGTGGAAGAACGTGACTGGCCTACACAGAGAGCTGACTTCACCTCCATCCAGCACCTTTGGAATGAACTAGAAAAATGATTGTGAGCCAGGCCCTCTTGTCCAGCATCAGTGTAAGATAACCCCCAGACCACTGACCTGGCTCTTGTTACGAAGGGCCAAGTTCTCTTTCTCTCTCTTTTTCTCCTTCTGTTTTGTCTGGATTCAGCTGCAGGAAGTTGTTCGGCATCCACAAATCTATGTCATGAAAACACCACACTACCCTGTTGACAGGACTTATACATAAATGATAATACATAAATGTATAAGTGGGTGTCGTCTGCATAGGTATGACTTTTAGTATTTTTTTATGACCTCACCCAGTGGTAGTACATAGCATATATATACAGTATAAAGGACTGGAACATCATTGTATGTACAGAAATTATTCAAATGTATATTTTATAAGTCGTTTTTCTGGTTTGACAGGCATTCTGAATCGCATGAAATATGACTGAACACAGACTACATACTTCAGGGAACTGCTGAACTAATTTCATAGCATAGATTTTATGAGCAATTACAGTGCCACTGGATCCATTTGTATGTTGATGAAATACGCTGACCAACTGCTGTAAGTAGTGCTTAGTCCATTGATTCCAAGTCTTTTGTTACAAATGCAATTACACTGGTTTGTTTTGTCTAACTCTCGCTGTCTGCCTGATAATGACCTTAAGGAGTAATCTCCCTCCTCCCATGCTGTCCAATCAATGCCACTTCGTGCACTGGTTTAGTGGCACTTCATATTGTAAAGCTGTGCAATCATTTAGCATCTGAAAAACTGAAAAACTCAATGGTATACTGGCCATTTGCCCTTACCAGCTTACCATCATCATGTGGAAATCTGCATGCTCTGAATGTGGATAGATTAGATGCACATTTAGGCTTATGAAACTACATTTATATATGTATGAGTCAATGGCATCCTCATCCTGTCAGTCTTTTCACTTGCACAACCTCCATCTCTACATATATATATACTTGTAAACGACATGATCACTGTTATGTAAAATCTCTTCATAGAATGTCTTTTCATCTCTTTCATAGAAATTCTCCACATCAGTTGAGCCCATTCTTTTGCTTTTCTCAATTGCTTCCTCCAGCATCCAGTTGATGCTACACGGACTTTCCGGCTCATCCACATGGTGCAAAAATAACATTCTAATTGCGTAAAAAATAAAATAAATAAGTGTGTAATGACAACAAAAAGAAAGCGATTAGAGCAGGAGCTCAGCGCAAATAGAGGACCCTACTGCGGCTGAAAGCGTGATAATTAGACATTCCTTTCTGTGTGTGCCAGATACACAGATTCACTAATGTGCACTGTGCAGTCTCTCTACAACTGAGAAGCTTATGTCCATGGAAAGAGGCACCCCACTGGCTAAATTTAACTATTTACAAAAGCAACCTTGTCTGTAACACTGTTTCCACCATTGCCAAAAGCACAGATTTAGCAATATGTGTGCAATGTGCATTCACTGAAGGTAGCAGCATTGGCACGAGCCTCCTCCTTCAATCTCTTCTCTCTTCGTCCTTCATATTAGTGTGACCGAGAAAGACTGATTCATTCCATTTTGTGTGTATGTGCACGCATCCTTAGCTATTATAAAGCACAGTGTTCGTTAACATCTTCATGATCCCAACATGAAAGACAGTGAGAATCAAAGCTGTCCATGTCTTGTTTTGTACACATTGGGCGATGAACATCACTTTTAAGCACAACAGGAAAATCGGTGATTGGTTCTTAAATCACTGAAATACAGATAATCTAATGAATATGCTCCTAGCATTTGTCACTTTACCATAATCTACATCAACAAACATCCCAATAAGCAATATTCATGCATCACTGCTGTTAAGAATGATATATAAATCAATGCATTTCATCATTTACTATGACAGTCAAGCACGCTGACACCAGATTACGGCCCTCTTTCATCTCTGCATCTATAATGTAATAGCAATAGAGTTAGAGAAGTGTGTTTAAAATTAAAGCTAGCCACACATCTGACCTCAGTAAACCTCAGCTGGCTGACAGAAAATGAAAAAAATCAAATAACTCTTCAGTCACAGTGCATGCAAACCTCATCCATCAGCATCATGATGTCAGACAGAATATTAAGTGGAAATGGACAGCAACAAGTCGAGGAAACTTCAAAAAGCTTGCTTGGATAAAATGCTTCACTGCTCTAAAATGGCATGAACAAAAGGACACAATAAAAGCCTGAAGATCTTGAAAAAGCGGCTGGAGTTGTGACAAAAGACGTGGGTAGTACAGTGAAGCAGTCACTGCCTGTTTAAGCAGCTACAACACCTCGGCTACAACTTACCAACTGTACATGAATACCACCTTTTATAATACTATTATGTAATAATATGGGTATTTACAGGTTATTTGCTCTTTCCAGGTTTGATTTTTACAAGTTATTATTCTTAATTTTGTGTTATCAGAGAGTCTGTGCATCTGTTCAGAGAGTTTTGATACCTACCTTTTTTTAACCCTGCAAACTGTGTTTTATATGGAAATAAAAAATAAATTATACAGTCTTTTTCTGCAGGTAAAAACATACTGATGTGGAAAATATTTGGTTCAAACGCACTCATGATTGATTTTCAGGAGGAAAAAGCACCAAATTGTGTGTGGGTTTTTTTTTTTTTTTGGTCTCATGTAGAAATCCAATAATTTCCTTGATAGACTTATTAAGAGCTTTAACGCCATCCTTCACACTGAAAGCCAGACTAGTGCCCCTGCAGTGTAACTCCAAGGGGGAAAAAAAGCAGTTCGAGACGAATTCCACGCAACAACCAAATGCAAACCATTTTTCTTATTGGCAAGAAAGTAAATCAGATGCCACGTGAAATATTCATGACTATAAAAGAACAAAACCAGCATCGTGCACACAGATACTCAGGCAACACCGGTTCTTTTTGTTTACCTTCCATCTCTTCAAACAAAACCAATTACCACCAGCAACTTAATCAAGGTCAAGCCACAGCAGTTACAGGCACAACACAGTCCTACATATATTAATTATCTGCGCGAATGTGGGTGTTGCAGGTGAACCAAAGTTTGGAATACTCACAAGCAAAACGTGCTTAGTCTTAATATAAAGTCCCCCAAAATCAGGGTAACCAGAGAGACGCACGACGACCATATGCTGCCTCTTCTCCAGGGCAGAAATAAGCGCCAGCCGCGGAGACACCCGATTTCCTCCCCACCGTAACATGCGAGAAATTACTTTTTATCCTTACCGAAAAACCTTCACTCTGGCGCTAACTTTTTTATTCACGTCAAAGTGAAGTTAAATGATACAAAACTAGAACCTACCTGAAACCATCACAAGTAACTATAGATCTCGTCCCACTGCAATGATTCATCCAACCAAATGATAGGAGGAGTAGACATCTGCGTTTTTCTTTTTCTTTTTTTTTGGCTCACAAGCAACTATCCTCCCGATTAGTAAAATACAGCAGGTTATGTAGCCAAAGATTTTGAGGTATAACTGACGAAAAAAATCTAAATACAAAAAAAAAAAAACAGCTTTACCTCTGAGTCCTGCAGTGGATTTGTCAGCACGTTCTTTGTACGTCATTCAAATCATGATTGGGGATCCACTATGGAAGTAAAACATCTCAAGTCTAAGAGCTGCGGTTATAAAATCCGAGGCAAATCCACCATCTCAAGTCTGTTCTGTTGCGTTGCGCTTTTACGCACGTCTGGAGTGGCTTCGACGCCACATCGTCTCTCAATTTCGTTCTTAAAGGTGGTTGTCGAGCTCAATGCATGTATGAAAGCATTGCTTTAAACTGCATTGGTTGGTGAATCAAAGCATATGCATTTTAAACATGTGGCGATCAAGCACACTGAAATCGGTAATGGTTGATTGAATCGAATCGAAGAGGCAGGAGAGAAAACTGCTTCTGGGCAATTAAAGACATTCACAGATCTGTATCCCATCTTCCACATTAACGATTAGACATAGGCTTTAAGCACACTGAACAGGAATTCTCAGTCCGCTGGGATCATTTTTGATCTTGTTTTAGAAATTGAACCATCAATTGTATCAAGACTTGAATGAAACGAGGCATAACGCGTTATATTAACGTCCTGTTAGCGCATACTACGGTTCAAGTAAGTTTTTTTTTTTTTTTGCATTTCTTTCTAAAAAATAAAAACCAGTTAGTGACAGGTTCTCACACATGGTTTATTTAACTATATACTCGATCAGAAAGCGGGTAACTGTAATAATACTTATAAAAAATAAAGAATGTAAACCGGTCCATGACTGTGAAACTGTTTCACCTCCGGAGGTTCACAAGAAAATCTACCAGAACCACAAAGTTATGCTTTCCTTGCTCCATCTAAGATGCGCATCTTGGCACGGACAGCTGGAGACAGCTGCAAAGATTCTCAAGCAGGAGATACTGGACGGTGTTCTTTTCATTTTGATTACATGGTGTGAAAATCTTTTACAGTAGTCACCTAGGATTTGGGTGCTTTCTTTGTTGAGTTAAATTCTGTGAGTTCTGTCACTCTGGGAGAACAAAACAGCGTTCAAATGTCTGAAAAAAGAAGAAAACCCCATTCAGAGTTGCACTGTGACAATCGAGTTTCCACAGTTTGGATTTTTACGCAGATGTCGATGGGGCTGTGAGAGCAACCTGGCGGCTGGAGAGAGGCAGCCCCTTACTGAAAGGTCTAAGGTCCAACTCATGGCTATAACTAGTTCCTCCTGTCGGACTGTCCTTGAGCAAGACAGCTTAAACAGACCCCTTTCACTAAAAGAACAAGTGCTTCTTGTCTGACAGCTTTAGATAAAATATCGAATCATTTGGTTTATCACAGGAATCATATCACTTGTCATAACGGGGGCCAGTACTCAAGCAGCAGCTTACCTGCTTTCATGCTGTCACGCTGGTGGCTTCTTTTTTGTCCGCTTCATCGCACCGCTGTTGCATGTCTGAGGACATGCTTCTGAAGACAGGCGCTGGAGACGAACCGCGCTGCACAGGAGAAAGTGAAGAGGGGGGGGAGTTGGCGGTGTGCGAGCAAGACAGAGCGAGAAACAGGGAGAGAGAGCTGTAAGAAGTAGGCTGGCTTCTCTTTGACGGTAATGACAGTCGTTATTTGCCTTTTAGATTCAGGGAAACCAGTCTGAGTTCAGAGCAGCAACACGTGATTTAAAACAAAAATCACCCACAGCTTTAAAGAGTACTGTTCGTCGGTACACTAATTAAACCTCACACCAGGAGAATCAGACATGCCACAGATTTTCCGAGGAAATCAGCTCATTTAGTGCTTTTTTTCACGACGCTGCACTTTCTAGTACAATAATATTCTCATCGACTGGGCCGTGCTTTAGTTCAATACATTTTTTACTTAAAAGTCTGAATTTCGCTTGTGGGTTTTGTAATATGATACTGTTTCCATTCAGAAAAAAAAAAAATGAGTAAGAACTTTACGCAGACATTCACGATTCAGCACCAAGGAGAGCGAATATTTTGAGATGTGAGAAAGAAAGAAAAAACAGCCTGTTTGATGATTTTTGCTTCTGCAAAATCCAGTCTTTTTCATATACAGCACACCACATTTTAAATTAGTTTTACTGCATCTTTAATCAAGACACAATCATTTGATATTTAATTGCTTTCTGAAATGAACTCTAAACTGAAACAAAAGTAGACAGAAGTAGAATTTAATATATCTCAAATGTATGTTACTTATTTCTATCCATGCACCCACGCTTTTGCATGATTATATTATATTATATTACCACATGGCCAAGAATACCTGCTTCTTGCCAAGTTGTATACATAGCAAGGCCTGAGCTGTCCTCAAATCTCTCTTGCAGAGGGATGCTTCCCTTTATCATAACTGACTGGCACTTATCGAGATTTACTCGCTTAACTCTTGTTTGAAAGCTGAATTCCTGCAAGATTTGTTACAATATTGCATTTGAGAATAGGACAGCTGGTATTAAAGGATCAGAGTGATTTGACATTATTTAGTATTTCTCAAAAAATCTCCCATACAGCCAGGATTTTTTGGGAGAATAAACAGAGGATGAGAATGTTTTACTGACATCTACTGGGGAAGTAGTTTTAAAAGTCACTCTTGCACTATGTATGCATGTGTTTGCCTCCTAACAGGCCATCTGCCCACCGGAGGCAAAAGTCAGTTTACACCTTAACCAACCAGTCCCTTTCCTTGGCTCCACCAATACACAAGTAACACAAGCAATGAATACTAAATAGCAGTTACTGTCTCTATGCCCCCTCTGCTTCATTTGATCCTATCACCACTAAGAGTTTTAAGTGTGTTCTGGTTCCAAGAAGAAGTCACCACACACAGGGTGAATGATGCCATCCTGGACCTTAACTGTCAAGTCAAATGTATCAAGTGGTTCTAGTTCAGGTTTGGGAAACATACTGCATTTGAATTATTTAACAATGCGGCTCGAGTAGCAACTGTAAAAATGCTAAAATCCAGAGAGGTTGCATATAAAGTGGGAAGGCTCTGCAAAGAAATGAAAAAATAAATAAGACACACAAGAGAGGCAGCTGTCATCCAGTTACAGATATCAGACATGGTTTTACATAATTTTAAGAGAATAATACATCAGTGACTCGTAAATGCTCCAGGTAAGGTGATGAATCCCCAAATCCCATCTGATTGCGTGAGCCAAAAAAATAAGTATGGTGACAATAAAAGCATCCATCACACTTGTGAATTATTCCTATTCACATTACTTCTGACACATATGACTCACAGTATATGCACACATGCCGCTCATTACTCATATGAGTGTGTGTGTACTAGTGCGGTAAGTAGCCACCTAAATGGCCATAGATGTGTCACGTGTTGCATACACACCTGTGTTATGCTGATGAACAGGAGAGAGCCTCAAAGGGCGGCTCGAGTGCACTGCAATTAGTTATAGAAAATCACAGTTTTAATGGACTCGCTATTGCTCAATTAAGAGAAACACGATGAACAAAGAGTCATCTAATGCACTATCCTGAAAACAGCAAACACATCAAAGTGCATATATAAAAATCACAATTAATGTACTTTTATGGCAGCTGAGTGGCTTAGGTGTGCTTTTACTTTACTTTAGTATAAGAATCTATTTAATTCTTGTCTTCATCTCAGCTTGTGTCATCTGTTGCTTCATCCAGTTTCTGTCTGTGCCTTCTTGACAAGGATTTTACACATCCTGATTCTGACTGACATCTGGCATTGTGCATTTGGAATCATACAATCAATCACATGACTGAGAAAAGGGAAACCAAGAGGGAATTTGAAAGGCATTAGAAGAATAATGAAAAACACAGTGAATAGACGTGAAAACACATGATTTTCCTAAATTACCTTAATGTTTAAACTGTATTGAGAAATACTGACTGTCATGCCTTTTCCTTGTAAAACTGGGCAAAGTTGTACAGTATATCTTTAATCCCTCTGTCAGAGATAGCAGGACTCACTGTGTTCATTTGCAAATCATAAAATTCACATTAAGAAAAAGATTCACATCTAGCAATTCATAAAAAGTCATTTTTATGGTTTTTAAGGCAAAAAATTAGCAATGATTTTATATTTCTGGTGGGCATTTCCTAGGCATTGTTTTATTTTACAAGGCATAACTTTTTAATGAAAAAAACAATGACAATTCACTGCAAGTTTACCATGTTTTATGAAAACAATATTAGCTTTTAATAATATCAAAGAGATGATTTAAAAATGAAATAAAATTTGATGGCCAAGGAATGCCGGCTGTCATACACCATATAGACAACATATTTGGGCCACACCACTTAATCATTGATTTCAGGTGTTTCATTCAGTCCCATTGACACAGGTGCATAAAATCCAGCTCTTATCCATGCAGTCTGCCTTTACAAAACAATTGTGAAAGAATGGGTCATTCTAAAGAGCTTCCTGAAATTGAGCATTATACTGTAATAGGATGACATCATTGCAACAAGTCAGGTCATGAAATTTCTTTCCTCCTTTATATTCCATGATCATCTACAACAGCAACTCAGCCATGAAGGGGTAGACCACATGAAGTTATAGAGTGGGGTTGCTAAATGCTGAGGCATATAGTGAGTGAACGTTGCCAATGCTCTGCGGACTCAATAACTGCAGAGGTCCAAACCTCCTCTGGCATTAACATCAGCACAAAAGCTGTGTGCTGGGATCTTCATGGCATGGGTTTACTTGACCAAGCAGCTGCAAGCAAGCCTTGCATCACCAAACACAATGCCAAGCATCAGATGGAGTGGTGTAAAGCACGCCGCCACTGGACTCTGGAGCAGTGGAAACATGTTCTGTGGAGTGATGAATTGTTCTTTTCTGTCTGGCAGTCTGATGGATGAGTCAGGGTTTGGCAAATGCCCGGAGAACAATACCTGCCTGACTGCATTGTGCCAGCTGTACAGTTTGGTGGAGGAGGGATAGTGTTATGGGGTTGATTTTCTGTGGTTGTCCTGGGTCCCCTTAGTTTAGTGAAGGGAAATCTTAATGCTTTATCTCACCAAGGTATTGAAACTATAAACTGGGAAGTGTTCAAACTGTGTGCAGTTTGCAGAAGGCCCTTCTCTGTTCCAGCATTACTGTGCCCCAGTGCCCAAAGAACATAACATAAAATTGGATCAGTCCTCGCAGAGCTCTGATCTCAACCCCATTTGATACCTTTGGGATGAAATAGAATGGAGATTCTGAGCCAGGCCCGCTCGTCTAACCTCACTGATCTCACAAATGCTCCTCAGGATAAATGGGCAAAAATTCTCACTGACCAAAACTTGTATAAATCTTCCCCCGAAGATTAGAAACTCCAAAAAGGGGGACCAACTTCATATTAATGTCTACAGATTTAGAATGGGATGTACTTTTTTTTTCTTTTCGATGAGTTCTCTATGTTTTACCATTTCTCAGAGAAGCCTAATGAGCAATTTCAACCCAAATTCACTCACTAGGCTTCTCTGAGGAGTCAGAAATTAATCAAGCATAACATCCAAACACTAAAACATTTTTTTGTTCAGGAATGCAAGCAAATATCTTTAATTTGACATCTTAATCAAGAAATAATAATGTACTCCACTATTTTTTCTATTTTTTTTGTAAAGCAGTAAATTTGAAAATTCATAGATAAATTAATAATTATATTTTAGCATTCAGCTGTAGAGTTTCTACGTACTGGTGTATTAACCATTACAGAAACATAAAAAGTGATTTTGGTAATTACCAATGCTGTTAACTTAGGGCAGATGTGGCATAAACCTTACACTGGGTGGTGGTCTAATAAATTTGTTAAGCACCGTATTTGTTTGTTGAAGTTACACAGCACTGTAATAAATAGCCTCAAACTTGATGGCAATAAATCTCCAACAGAACAAAGACTTTAAATGTTTCTACTGATTTATGTTAGTGATCCAGTTTTTTCTGTCCTGAGTTTGTGATCTACTTATTCCTATTCCCAAGTCTGCACATTTAATAAATGCATTAACATCACCCTTCCCCCTGTTTAACCACTTCAAGGGTAGTTAAATACTACCGTCAGCCAGCGAGAGTGCTTGAGAATGCTTATTGATGGGCTGTCCATCAATGTGAACAGCTGTCAAGAGACTTTAACTTGCTGCTAAAAAACCTTAAGTGCCACTTGATTAAACAGAAGGATGAAATAATCCCCTTGACATCTTAAAGAAACTCTCTACCGTGAATCTCTTCGTAAAATATTTTGAAATGCTCCAAGCTGGGGAGAATTTGAGCAGAAGTCGACAGATTGATCCCTCCATCACTTGTTAAAAAAAAAGGAAAAACAAGGGTTGGTGGTTGAAAATTTAAGAAATTAAATGTAACTTTAGAGTTTTGAATTCAAATTTTTCTTGAATGTAGTGTATTTTAAAATGGCTTCAAATTTGGAGTCTGTAGAGTTTATTTAAATATATAAATATTCAAATGTCCACCTTAGTTTAACCAAATAAACTTGCAGGAAAATTTAATACTGCATAATGTGGATGTAACTTTCTATTGTATGTAACCCATTGCTTTTCTATAATACAAAGAAGGTGACTAAGGCAAAAATTCTTTTACATATGAGTCCCTGAGCTATAATATAGGATGGGTTGTGATAGTGGGTAAATGCAGTGTAGTGAGACCATTTAGTCTTAATCGGGTTTAACAAGTCACTGACAAGCTGTTCCCACAATCCTCTCAGGACCAACAGAACAAAAGACTGAAGCAGAAGAAAACGGAGTAGGTAGAAGAAATACAATACGTACAAATCAATAGATTAGATAGGGACAAGGACAAACAACTACTACAACCATGTAATATGCTTGCTAATTAATATCTCTCATGAATCAGTAGGGAAAAGAAACTGACTTAATTTTTCATGTCACCAGTGTTCCTTTTCAAAAAGCTGATTTTATTGCTCACTTTTGGTCCTCATATAATAATTTTTTCCGTTTACAGTTTGGCAAAATACAAGTGAAGGGACTGTTCTGTATGCATCAGCATTTTGAAGTATGTTACACAAGACTCTGATGACCTACCTGCTGCTTTCTACAATGTTTTGCTGAGCTATTAGTCTTTGTATTTTGTGGTCCCATTAGTATGGCAAAGCTACCACTTCAGCATTATCTAGCACCCTGGACCCACCAGCAATCACACAGACATTTGCCTCTGCATTGATGTTGTTTTCCAATCTCTTTGGTGACACTACTTTAATATGCCTCTCAAAATTGTATTAAATTACTACAATTTTATTTCATTATTTTTCTTTTATATTGAGATGGACTATAGTGTCTGAAATAAAGTTTCCTCTGTATCATTTGAAAGTGTCAGTTATACCAAAAACTTATTATGAATATTCACACAGCACTACTATTCTTATCTTTTTCTTCTTCTTTTGGGCTGCTCTCGTTAGGGCTCACCACAGCGGATCATCTGCCTCTCAACCTATCTCTGGCATCCTCTTCCCTCGCACCAACCCTCTGCATGTCCTCCTTCACTACATCCATCAACCTCCTCTGTGGTCTTCCTTTTCTCCTCCTGCCTAGCAGCTCCATCGTCAACACCCTTTGTCTGATTAACCCACTATCCCTCCTCTGAACATGTCCAAACCATCTCAGCCTTGCTTTTCTGACTTTGTCCCCAAATTTCCAAAATCTCTCATAGTTGTCTTAGTAGTTTGAGAGCGCACATTGATGTTGATGGTTACAACATATATTTCACATAATTTTCATACTCATTAAACCATTCAGTACATGCAAGAAAGTTCTCCCTTCAGCAATGAAATGTTTCATGGACTGGTACTTATATAGTGCTTTTCTACACTAGTGGAACACTCAAAGTGCTTTTTACAACAAGCATCATTCATTCATACAGTGCTTTATTCTAAGCCTTTAAACACATTTAATTATCACACACTCATACTCTGATGGATGCATTATGACTAATTTGGGGTTTGCTGTCTTGTCCAAAGACACTTCAGCATGTAGACTGGAGCAGCTCGGGATCGACTCCCCAACCTTCTGGTTCGAAGATGACCCACTCTACCTCGTGAGCCACAGTCACCCCTTCATGAAATCAAAACGATCACTCTAAATGACTGACTGAATAGCACTGATTTGGTGTTACCCTTCCTTCTAAGTAAACAAATGGACTAAAACCGAAACAAAATTCTCCCCCTAGTATAACAGAGTCATCAAGTCCCATCACTTTGTCAATCAATGGCTGATTTTTTTTTAAGCTCTATCATTAGTGTATGATTACCTGCTTTAAGCACATTTATTACTGGAAAAAGTTTTAATAAAGGACACTACCCAGCACCAAATTAAAAACTAACATTTAGCTTGTTAATTAAGTCAAATGCATATCAGCGTAACTGCTAAACATAAAAAAGATAAATTGCAATTATATTGCAAAATACATATGAAATTTTAAAAATCATTGTGATAGGTATGTATATCTGCATTTATGAAAAATAGTTCTCAAATTACTGTATATTTAGTTCATTGCTGTATGAATTCATCTACTTTTGAGTGAATATATATTCATATGGCAAGTGTGTGTATCAAACTCCAAACAACAGCCCTGATCTGTGTGGTGACTGGCAGTACCCAATGTAAGATGCTGCCTAATTCGAGCATAAACAGTTAAAAAGCACATAAGGACCATCTGTTCCAGATTATGTAAAAGGATGAACCACCTTCTCAGTGGACCAGGTTTATTGCAGAACTTAAAAAGAAAAACTGGAGAAACACATGATGACACAAATATAATAGATGGACAGCTTTTGTACTGCCCTGTATATACATTATAATTATACCAGTATATAGAAGCTCTTTGACTAAAATTATATTTTAATGATAAAATCTAATTATTATTGTTATCCATGAATTTTCAAATTTACTGCTTTACAAAAAAGAAAAAAAAAAACTGGAAAAAATATAAAGCGATTCATTATTTCTTGATCAAGATGTCAAATTGTACTTTTTTACTTGCATTCCTGAACAGAAAAATTAGGTTTAGTGGTTGAATGCTAAGCTTGATTCATTTCTGACTTCTCAGAGAAGCCCAGTGAAATTCCTCATTCCTGTTAAAAATAGTAATATGTAGAGAAACTCACTGAAAAGGAAAGAGTCTGCATTAAAGCCCTTCATGATGCTGTATGGTCTTTCTCATGTTATGACAAGTGGTCTAATAACTGAACAGAGATCTCAGATGCCGTTTCTGGAATCTGCTGGAGTCATTTTCCCAGTTTGGGGGTCACTGTCCCAACTGTTCAGATTAACATGGGGGCCACTGTCGTTTTCACCTTCTGCATTTTCTCAAGCTCTTCTCTCAGACCTTTGTATTTCTCAAGCTTCTTGTGTTCCTTCTTCCTGATTTTGCCAACACTTAGGATTGCTACATCTACTACTATGGCCCTTTTCCTCTGCTTGTCTAACACTACAATGCCCAGTTGGTTAACCATCACCAGCATCTTAGCTTAGTTATTCTCCATCACCTTCGGAGGTGTGTCCCATTTTGGCTTCGGTACTTCTGAGCCATACTTGGAACAGATGCTCCTGTACACTATGCCAGGCACTTGATTATGGCATTCCATGTATGCCCTGGCTGCTAACATCTTGCACCCCGCTGTTATGTGCTGGGTTGTCTCTGGGGCATCGCTGCACAGCCTGCACCTGGGGTCTTGCCTGGCGCAGGAGCTTGTTCCTGTGCTGTCATGATTAGTGCCTCTGTGCTTTCTTTCAATCCATCTTTGTCCAGCCATTGGTAAGATTTTTTTTATATCATCCATTTCTATCTGCTGGTGGTAGATGCTGTGCAGGAGCCTGTCCTTCCAGGACGGTTCCTGTTCTTGCTCCTATTTTGGGTTTCTGCTGCCTGAGGTATTCACTTAACACATGATGGGTTGTGGCCATCTTTTTGATGTACTCATGGATGTTTTTTGTTTCATCCTGGATAGTAGTTCTGACACTCACTAGTCCTCGACCTCCTTCCTTCTGCTTACCGCACAGCCTCAGGGTGCAGTATTTGAGTTGAAATCCTCAATGTATTGTAAGGAGGTTTTTTTTTTGTCTTGATGTCAGTGGCTTCTATCTCCTCCTTTCTCCAGCTTATTATCCAAATGGAGTATCTGATGGCCAGCAGGGTGTAGGTGGTTCAGGTCTATGCAGAACAGCAGTGGGGACAGCATCTCCTTGGTAAATTCTGCACTTGATGGTTGCTTGTGCTGTCGGCTTAAAGTTGGCCTCTAGTGTTGTCTTCCACATCCCATTGAATTCCTGATGAAGGCTCTTAGGGTCCTGTTGATCTTGTACAGTTCTAGGCATTCCAGGAACCATGTGCAAGACATTGAGTCAATCCAGGTGCTGCACAGGTTGGTCAGTCTGGTCTTATAGTCTTGAGTGATTGCTCTATCAACCAGTAGCTAGGGCTTTTGCCCATTCCTTTCTGGGCCCTGCTCATGTATTGAGTCATGTGCCTGTTCTTCTTAGCTGCTATGATGCCTGACAGGAGCTTCCATGTTGTGCAGAGGCAGGTTATTGACTGGTAGTTGGATGGGACTGATCTCTTCTGGGGATCCTTCAGGATCAGGACTGTTTGGCCATAGCAATACCGAGTGCAACCTATCCATTAGCAGCTGGTTTATTTGTGCTGCCAGGCGCTCTTTGAGTGCAGTAAGCTTCTTTAGCCAGTAGGTAAGAATCATGTTGGGTCCTGGTGCTGTCCAACTCTTCACATATGAGACTGTTTCTTGGATGTCTGCCACAATGATGGTCACTAGATCCTGCTCAGGGGAGGTTGTTGTGATCTGTTCTTAGATCCACTGAGCATATTTGTTATGTGTTGCATCCTTCTCCTATATGCTCTTCCAGTATTTTTCCATCTCCAGCCTTGGCGGGGCTCTTCTCATGTTGTTCCCCTGCCACTGAGAGTACACCTGGGATGGTTCAGTGGAGAACATCTGGTTTATTCTCCTGCCTTTTATCTCTCTAGTGTACCTCTTTAAGCCTTTAGCCGAGGCTGTGAGTCTTTGCTTGGTACAGTAGTTTCTAAGGCTTTAGGTATAGACAGTTTCCTAGGTACCCCTTTCTTCATCACACCTTTCTGCAGTTCTGCTAGTTGGTTAACTTTAATTCATTCTGCCTTGGTATTTGCTTCTAGCCTTCTTTTCCATTGCTCCTTGTGGCTGGTGTTGTAGCCAAGCATCTCAAGGATTGCTGTTGATGTGATATAGATCAGCTGGTTGGTTAGATGGTCATCTATAATGCTGCATTCACTGTCATGACCTCCGCCTCCTGGTCGGCCTGTCATATGTTTTGTGTTGTGTTTGCCTGTGCGTGCTCTTTCCTCCCTCTTTCTCTCTCCCTATCGCCCTGCAGGAGGTGTGGCAGTTTTGATCTAATTACCTGCAGGTCTCACCTGGGAGACCCATCTGTCACACCTGCCTCTCATCCACCCAGCATTCTGGCTGCCTATTCTTAAGCCAGCGGCGAGCGCTGCTCGTCACCAGATCGTCAAGTGTGTTCCCTGGATGTAGCTGCCTTCACTGCTCCATTGTGTCGCAGCCGCATCATCACCTCTATGCTTCTCAGAATTACTGCAAGCTCTGGCCTAGCTCTCTCAGACATCTGCCTGCCGTCGCGTGTTCTTGCCAGCTCTGTCCTGCCTCAACCTCTGCGAGCAGCACTATTCTTATTTAATAAAACTGTGAACTTTTACCACTGTGTCCTGCGCTTGAGTTCCGCACCTGCACCGTTATGACATTCACATCATCTATCAGGCTTTTAGAGGATACTATTTTTTTTTTAAAAAAAAGGTTTAATATTGAATAATTAAGCTTAGATTTATTGCCCTGAGCATCCTTTTTCAGATGGCCCATGTTCAGATCAAATATTATGAAACAAAATCTGTGTCTGTAATGAAGCGAGTAAAGTCAATTATTATTAGTAAAAGAAGATATTTTCCAAATGATAGTGCCCAACAATGGCCTGTAGCAACACATGAAAGCATAAGAACTGAAGATCATGCATCTATTCACAGTAAGCAGGAGATATGTATCGCAAACTATTGATTAAGCTGTCTCATGATTTTGGGTGGATTTTCTCTCCAAGTTCACATTTCCTCTCTGTATAAAGAGAAGGTCTAAGGGAGTGAAGTGGCTTATCTAAAATGCCTGGGGTTAATTGCCCTCAATCCAGGATCTGCTTTTGAATGTTTCCACGTCTTCAAATTAGTTCATTAGCAATTCTTTGCAATTCTTTTATAGTGTCTTAATTGAGGGTAATTAAGTGAAGTGATGGCATTAGTGGATTGGTGGACAAAGCATCAAAACCTCTGCTAGGGGTGTAGCATACATGAATATGTCATTAATGGTGACACTCAACAATAAACCCTACAACCTCTTATTGTGCTAAAGCTTTAGATGGGCAATGTGCACTTGCCTGGAATATTTTTTGTTATTTAGATAAGTGGGATAATTGGAGTGGGATGAATGGTGCACCAGAGTGCAGATGTGCAATAAAGCTGTACAGACCAGCAGGATTTGCACTTGTGTCACGCCTCAGAGACCCAAACCTTTCCCTGGTGAACGAGCTCAAATCTCAGGGGAGTTCTGTGGTACCATCTGCAGTAAAATGATATGAGAGAATACATAAATAAATACATAAATGAAAAGATAAATTAACACTGGCATGGAGATAATTTTTCATGAAGCCTTCTTTCTTCATTCACAATCTATTCATGTATATTATAGTTCTCTTTTCATGCAGTCAGTGATAAATTTTCATTTATGTTTTGTCTCTCTGTGATCTGTGAGATTTCTTTAGGGGACTTTAACCTCTGACCTATCTTTAAAAGAGGGGTGTTTGTGTATTGTTGGTCATGGTAATCGGTATTTACATCTGTGACTTCTTGTAGTTGTGTGAATAGGTACAATAGATGAGACAAGACTCATCACTCAGTTGGATGGAAATGAGGACACTTGGCTGTGATGCTTACGCTCGAAAAAAAAAAAAAACATATAAATGTTGTGAAGAGATCTAAATTAACCAAAATCCTTGGTCTTTTCTAAGTACAGTACCTGAATCTTAATACAATGCAATAAAACTGAAAACTCTATTAACTAGAAATGCTCACAGAGAGCAAACCCCACCATGATACTATTACACCTGAAGACAATAGTGCCATAATCACTTTACTCCCATAATGTGATTCCTTGACCATGACAACCTTCTTCTAGAGCTTGGAATCACATCGATATCATTGATAGCTTTAAGTTATTCAAGAAAAACTCATTTTTAGTTATATCGGTTTTCTTCCTGATCTAGCTCCATAATAAATGCAGATAAGAAACTGTGTTTCATCGTACTGAATTAGCAGACTTTAAGCTACAATTTGATTTAAGTTGTTAGTCTGTAGCATTATTTGCTAACACCCAGTAAATAATTTTTTCACAAACCCTATGTATTTCAACTTTTTGGAGCACAAGATCCAGAATCCTACTTAAGTCTTCAGCAAACTTCAGTATGGTAGACCATATGGATGTGTTTCACTGTAATATTTGTGCAAACATTCTTTATGGAGCTGCAACCAAATTTCTTGAAACTGCCCTTATCTTGAAATGGTAAAAAAAGCATCTTTTAAAAAAAAATCCTGAATCTGGATTATGATCTAAATCACCTCTGGATTTTTCCTTTTACCACATCCCACCCTTCAAACAATTAAAGAAACAAGAAAACATATTAATACCATGAAAATTAATTTACAACTTTTTGAGTTATACTGCAGAGTCAAACAAAAAAATGAATAAATCATAAAAGTCTTGGATCCAGGTCCTGATCACTAGGTCTGAACAGAATCTGTGGATTTTTTGTGTGGTGATCCAGGCTGAAAAACAGTGGAATTCTGTGCAGAGTTTTTTACTGGTTACATTATCAATAATTAGTTAAAAAAACATCATAATCATTGTTCCTTGACGAATGTGCTGATTTATTTAGAACAATAAGGGGCAGTACGGTGGTGCAGTGGTCAGCACTGTTGCCTTATAGCAAGAGAGTCTGGGTTCAAATCTGACAGCTGGCTGCCTTTGACCCTTCTGTGTGGGTTCTCTCTGGGTGCTCCAGCTTCCTCCCACATTCCAAAGACATGCAATGGGGGTTAGGTTAATTGGCAATTCTAAATTGACTGTGAGTGTGAATGGTTGTTTGGCTATGTGACAGACTGGCAACCTGTCCAGAGTGTACCCTGCCTTTTTTCCCTATGATAGCTGGGATAGGCTCCAGCACCCCCCACAACCCTGAATTGGACAAGCGGAAGAAGATGATGAATGAATGAATAAATAAACATCAAAGCAGGATGAAATAAATATCAGTTTACTCAATCTTTTCAACATAATGCTTTTCTTCTTCTTCTTGTAAATTTTATTGGCGGTTGGCAAACAGAGTGCATTACCACCACCAACTAATCCCGTCCACCTGTATCATCCCTGCGCAGGGCCTGCGACCCTGGCATCATCAGCCAAGGCTGCGGGCCCTTTCGAACCAAAAATTGCACTGAGTGGTGCCTTGCAACTCCCGCATCTACCCTACCCTATAATGCTTTTAATTTCATCATGAGGATTTAAGGAAACGTTTTCAGAACAGCTTTTTCACATCGATCAAAGTCACAGCAACAAACACCAGCGTCAGAGAGACAGAAATGGCAACCATTTTCTAAACAACGCACACCTCTTCAAGCTCTGCAAAGGATAGATTCCGTGTGGGCCTGCTGATCACCTCCAAAATTGAATGATATGTCTCTAGTACTACACTCCACTGCTCAAAAAATTTCATTGAAATCCATTCAGAACACACTGCTGAAATTATACCTCCCTGGTAGAGCTACTAAAAGCTGGGGGAAAATGTATAACTACTGGGTCTACATGAAACAAACACCCCAGTTGCCTATATGAAAGCTCTGTGTTCCATTTATGACAACACCAACCCCACCAAACCCTGTAGGTAGACTTTGTTGCTCTTTGATGTGGTTATTGGGAGTAAGGCGTGCTACTGTATACTAGACTGTCTGTAATGAAAATCTGGGAGCCCACCCTGTCTGAGTTCAGCAGGATTTTCAGCTTATAATTTCAAGTGACAATGATTGCTATTGGCCAGAGAACTTATGACTTTTGTCCATCAGAGATTAAACAGTTTGCACATAAACTCTCATTTCTGGTTACCATGACCATCACTGTTCCTTAAAACCAATCGATGCCTCATTATTATTTCGCTTTTCAGTTCATTTGAGTGGCAACAAATAGCCAAACTAATAAGTGAAGAAAATATTTTTATTGTTATATTGTTTTGGAAGACAAAAATACTTCTATAGTATGTGTTGTTCCTGAGGGTAGTGAGAATTAAAATAAATAAATAAATGAATGGTGCAAAAGCTATGACTCAGTCAAACAAAGCAGATGTATATATTCTTGTAAAGATCAGTGACCTCCACTGTTATGGTAAACATGTTTTGATGAGGAAAAAAAAGACCAACAATTATGGCCACTGATCCTCAAAGTGTACGGTACTTTAATTTGTAACCTTTAAGCTCAAAAGACAGCACCATATGAATGGATGTGGTCAGTCATCCTTTACTTGGAGTTTGTCCAACCTTCATCTTGCTATTGCAATAAAAGGGAAAAGCAAAAACGGCAATTGTCTTAGCTAAACAGGCTGTTGTTTTGGCTCTTCTTCAGGTCTGTCCTATTGAAGATACTCAAGTCCTTTTTAATGGTGCTTCCACCTGTGACAGCAATGAAGAGAATATAAGAGGACTGCTTTTCTGTGTACAGAGGATGTTGTAGCCTCTAAATACCTCACCTACAGCAAAAGCTCTGTGCTGCAATGACTCACCAAGACAGTTGCTTTGATATAAAAAAAAATGCACCATAAGAGGCAATTTGGCCTTTTGCTACTCTGAGCTGACAGACAAATACTTAGATTATGTTTTGAAGCTTTTTGATTCTGGCAAGTGTTGTCGTAGTGATGAAAACTCTGTCTCTGTGAGCCAACAGATGTAATTTAAAAGTTAAATCTCTGTCTATTTCTTCTGCAAGCTTCGTTCATTCCCTACCCCTCCTCTGTCTTTAACTTTTAAATTGTTTCCTGCTTAGATAAAGCAGCACTGTTTCTCAATGAGAAACTGAAAACTGCAACAAGTATTGAAGAGAAAGCAGGGTCCACTAGGAGCTGTGTGTGCAATAGTAAAAAGAGTAAAAAGACCCTTTTCTAATTATCATTTGGAGATGATTAGAGCAGTAAAAAAGAAAAAAGGAGAAAAAAACCACTGTGATGATGCTGTAAAGCCATCAGATTTGAAAATTTCTCCAAAACTTTGAGTTTGTACTGAGGCAAAATGCAAGCACGCAGTAGCTTGAGCTTTATTGGAAAAGTTCCTGTAACTGAATTAATGACTAAGTAGAGATCATGTATGAAGTTTTCAGGTTTTAAAAATAAAAAAAAAAGTTGTATTTCCATTTGAGCAGCTGGGCACAAACATTTGTGTTTGCTTCTGCTATGTCATCAAGTTACAATGCCAGATTCAGAGTGATTTCATGGGAACTGACATACAGATAACGCAGGTCATAAAAATGCTAATGCTTTTTATGGTATTTTTCTTCATTTGCTTCCAAACACTGTACTTTTATACTATGTGGACAACAACAAGCTGGAATTTGGACCGGCAGAGTATATTGTCAAATGGCTAGTGTGTGTATGACTGTGTTCACAAAAATGAGATTTTACTTGGCACAGTTCTTCTCATTCTTGTAATCAAATGTGACCTCCAGTGAGCTCCATCAGCTGAGCTAACAAAATGAAGAGGAGAGTGAGAGAGGCTGGAGGAGGATGAGAAGGTGGTCTACTTTAGTGGTGCAAATTATGAAGGACTGTGGAGTAAACTGGTGCTAGATCAAACATTCTCAGCCAAGCGTGGCTCCCTTTGTCTCTAAATAATAAGAAATTGAAATTGATTATGCCAAGTGGAGCAAGACAGTACAAAGGAAATTGGAAATTATTGCTGGTGAATGGAGGAGAAACACAGAGGAGAAGGCATGTACTTAGCCTGTATTGTTTTCAGATACTCACAAGCCTGTTGGTGATGGTAGGTCCATGATGATCTGTTCTTGAAGAAACCATCTGGCAGAGATTAACTCATCATATCTGATTCCATATGTGATATTTGCATTGGTGAGCCTGACAGACAACTTCAAAGCCTTGTACACCCTGTCTTCTTGGTATTATTTTCATATTTCACTTATTTGTTTTTGTTAAATGGCCATATTTGCTGCCTGGATGTTTCCAGGCAACAGTTTAGTTTTTGTAGTGTCATGTTGCAGGCTGGACAACATTCTTGTCTAGTACAATATTCACCCCGTGGCTGCTCATGGAAGATACTTCTAGAATACGTATATCAACTAACAAAGACAAATGTAGTGTGTGTGTGTGTGAGTGTGTATGTGTGAGAGAGAGCGAGAGATACTGGCTGTCTCCTCCATTGTACAGTTCCATCTATGGGCAGGGGTCTGTCTAGAGGGGAGACATGGGGTGGCACTTCCTGACACTCCCAGGTCCTTTAATGCCCCCAGCATTTCTATATTATGCTACTTTATGCCTCTTCTCTAATATGCTTTCTATTCCACACCATTTATTCTAAAGATTTAGTTAATTATCATTTTCCAGATAAATTGCATTATTATAGATCAAGATACCCAACAATATATAATTAAAATCATCAACAGCTGTGTCCTCTGTCAGGACACAGGGCTGCACATGAGCCTAAAAATCATACCCGATGTTTTCTACATCAATCTTCAATACCTCCCTTGTTTTTGGTCCCCTCCCAGTGCCACCCCATTTAAAATCATGGAAACGCCCCTGCCTAGCTACATTGGCAGTAAAATTCAATTCATCTTTTGCTTTGTCATGTGTTGCAGGTGTACACATTTGATTGGTAGGAAAAAAAAAACTCAGCAGGCAGAGCACTCTGTGAACCATCTTAGTAGTAGGCCCTTAGCATCCTGACAATAAGCACCGCGATGTCTGGCACCCCAACTGGCATGACATTCATCCAAGTAAGCCTGATGAGCAAGTGCACAATGCCAGTCCAGCCTGTTGCAAGCTGTGAGCTCCCAGGAACTGGTTCACAAGTCATAGGACCGCAAGTCAAGTTTAATTACATCCTTGTAACACAGCTTTAGGTGGCTGACAGGACGGCGTGCAACAGAGAGTTTACCATACAGTACGCACTTGGCAAGCCAAGTGAGGTCCAACCTTATGACTTAACTGGTTCAGCACAAACTACATTTCTGGAGCACTGTGCACAAATAAAAAAAAAACAAAAAACCCTCAGCTGTCATGTATGCCACAAATTTCTTTCCTAACCTAATGCGGTGCCCTCCATCACCCTGGTTGGGCCACAGTCAGGATCCTACTATGTAGTCAGAGACCAGCAGAGACCAGTTGTGGCAACCTGTTTGGTCTATAAAACACAAGACATTTACATCTTTTATTCTGAATCCTGCCTTTCCATACACTTATACATCCAAATCACTTTGGAAAAGGTTGAAAAAAGATAGTGGTTTTTGTTGGATGATAAAGTAAACTTATCCTTCAGGTAACCTAACTTTTCCGGTATTTAACAAGGATCACTATCTTTCACTAATCTTTTGTAAATGCCTAAATATAACCCCGAAAAAAACTGAATTCAGTTTTAGTTTGACTGTGTGGAAAACAGCCGAATCCTCTCATTATGTTAACAATTTTTCTCATTCTGTCAGCTATACACTACATAGTGTTAACACTCCAGGAGACTAGTAGCCTCATTTATCAGCTGCTGATAAGCAAAGTTCTATATATAAAATGGGTGTACATATATTTCCATGCAGACACTGTGATTTAATTAAAGTAAAATATCACAAAAGACTGTAGAAATTAACCAAACAATAAATGTGCTTGTCTTACTGAAAGATTTGCTGGTAGTACCTTCTGGGGGTTAAATAAACTAATTTGTGTACACAGCCACAAAATAACCAGGAGTAAATAAAAGTTACTTTTTAATGGTCCAGCCTCCACTGAGAGCTCTGTGGAGATTCACCAGTACAACCATTCAGGGATGATTCTTGTCAGTAATGCCTCAGCAATTATTGAAGTGACTTTTTTCTCATCAAAAGGCATTATTGATGAGGTGCATTGTTCTCCTGCCATTGCAGTTAGTTTTTTATTGTGTGCAGAAATTCCATTTTAGGCACTCTGCAAAACTGTGCTGTACAAAGTTGTTTTATTTAGCTCTACTTTGTTCACAGAGGCTTCGTTTTCCGAAGTTTTCGCAACAAGTGTGTCACCAATGGATTTTAAATGGAAATGGGTTGCCATGTATAGTTTATTTGGAGTGAGGTCTTATGTAAATTAGATATGAGTCATGTACATGCACAGCCATGCAGGATGTTTGGCATTAATCACAGCTGTGCTTACCCTGCGCCTACCTATTTAATGATTTTCTCATGCGCACTACCACACACATTCAGAGAACTTTGTTTAGAGCTTGATAACGACACCAGAACAAAGGTAGTCAGAAGTTATCAGAGTGAATTTCAGCTTTTGGGTCCAATTCTTGAAAACTGTTTGTTCAAAAGAGAAAAAAGCTTCTGAAATAGGGCTTGACAGTCTTGGTTTTGCTCTTCATGACGTATTGTTCATTGTGCATTGCATTTTTATCTACATTTTACAGTGTCCCAACTTTTTTGGAAACACTGTTGGATTGGTTACACCTGCCAGTTGATTTTATTGTTGTTAGGGACTGGTTTCAACATGAAATATTATTAGAGATAAATTGCTTTCTAATAAAAACAGAAAATACAGATTCATCCAGCAGAAGAACAAATCAACAACCAAAGGCAGATTTTTCTAAATGATGGTTTCTCTGGAAATTGTGTGTGTGTGTACCTTTCAGCTGCTCCCTTGTATTCTCCTCCAAGGGGTCACCACAGCAGATTGATCCGCATTGGTAATTTGGCAGAGGTTTTATGCCGGATGCCCTTCCTGACGCAACCCTCCACGGTGAGAGGGGCTTGTGTCCCCACCTGGAATCAAACCAGGGACCTTTCGCTTCAAAGGCGAATGTACAAACCACTGTTACTAGTTGACATTTGGCCATTTTATGATTTAAACACATGTTCAAAATATCAACAATGACTTTGCGAATTATGTATATTTACCAGTACATTGTAGACATCTGTTACTAATGTACACTATATACTACAGACAAAAGTATCGGGCCACACCTCTTAATCATTGAATTCAGGTGTTTCTTTCAGTCTCATTGCCACAGGTATATAAAATTAAGCACATAGCCATGTTGTCTGCGTCTACAACAACTGTGAAAGAATCGGCCATTCTAAAGACCTCACTGAATTAGAGTGTGGTATACTGTAATAGGATGTCACCACTGCAAGAAGTCAGTTCATGAAGTTTCTTTCTTCCTGGATATTCCAGAATGAAATGTAAGTGGTATTGCAGAGTAGAAGCCTTTAGGAACCACAGCAACTCGGTCACAAAGTAGCAGACCATGCAAAGTAACAGAGTGGGGTTGCCAAGTGCGGAGGAGCATAGTATGTAGAAGTCACCAATGCTCTGCTGACTCAATAACTGCAGAGTTCCAAACCTTCTCTGTGCTGTGAGCTTCATGGCATAGGTTTCCATGTCAGAGCAGCTGCATGCAAGCCTTACATCACTAAACACAATGCCAAGCATTGGATGGAGTGATGTAAAGCAAGTCGCTACTGGATTCTGGCACTGTGAAAATGAATTATGCAGTGTGATGAATCACGTTTCTCTATCTGGCAGTCTGATGGATGAGCCTGGGTTGGGCAAATGCCAGGATAATGTTATCTGCCTGAGTGCAATGTGCTAACTGTAAAGTTTTGTGGAGGATGGTTGTTTTTCTAGGGTTAGCCTGGGTCTCTTAGTTCCAGTAAAGGGAAAAACTAATGTTTTAGCTTACCAAGACATTTTGGACAATTCTGTGCTTGCCAAAATGGCATAATTAGATAAGCTTGATGTGGAAGAACTTGACTGGCCTGCACAGAACCCTGACCTTAACTACCTCAAACACCGTTCGGATATAAAATTAATTCTAAATTTATTAATGGAAATAGATTTAGAAAAGGGTGTCATAAAATGTCCCCTGTAATGTGTAAGTGGCCTCATACTTTTATCCATATAATGTATATCTAAAATGTACGGTGAATAATCTATGCTTTTTGTCAGGCCCTCTGCCTGCCTAGGAGTCACCCTCACCTTCTCTCTCTCTCTCCTCTCTGGGTCCTGGTGGGATTATTAATATTATCAATCAGTTCCAGGTGCAGAATTACATGGGCGGAGTCTGAACACCACACCTGGCCTCTATCTCTACTCTGGAGGGCTTTATAAGCACCATGGACCCCGTGAGACTCCGCCGGAGTATAGCTACAGTTACGCGTAGTAAGCCAGGCCTTTACTAAGACTATACCGTTGTTTCTTTGTGATTTTTGCCCTGCCTCTAGTCCTGCCTGACCCCTGTTCCTCCGTCCTCAGGCCCACCTCCGCACCTGGACCTGCCCGACCCACACTCAGACCCCTACCCCGGTTCCGCTCCCCTTTGGACCTGGACTCCCTCTCACCCCGGATCAGGATTGCCCCCAAACCCAGAGCACACTCCTACCACTACAGAACACTGTAATAAATGAATACTGTTTTGCATTCCCGCGTCTGAGTCTGTTCTCTGGGTCCACTTGAACCTGACAGTTTTTTCTTTGTTGACTACATTTTGTTAATGCTCACATAAAGGATAAGTGTGTTAAAAAGACAGGAAAAATTGGAGGTCATGTTTTTGTCTAAATGTGCTGAATTATCTCTCTTCAAATACAATTTAAAGTGATCTCACTGCATTACTATTTTGTGCAAATGTGAGCCCTTCAACACAAATGAACAAATGTTAATGCTAAAGTAAAATTTGGGATAAGCTTCATTTTCACAAAAGAAAAAAAAATCATCATTTTATACTCATGACACAATGTAATGCACCCCTCTTCTATTTTGCAAATTCACAAACTACATAATTATGAATTGTTTTGTTACTGATTTTATCAAAGCCGTTAGTGCTGAGAATATTAGTTACAGCTAATATTGTAAACTGAAATAAATAGTTTTTACTGTAGCATGTCGGGTTTTAGAACCATAACAAAGTTTAGCAATATGGTGTGTGGTAGTGTGACTGAAAAAATGGCTGCTGAAATTGCTGGTGCCTTGCATTGAGTTTAGAGCACTTGCTGTGCAGTAATAAACCACCAGAGAAAGAATGACAGATGAGATTGCCTTTTATTTAACAGTAATTACACTGTAAGTTTGAGTGGGATCATTAGGTATTGTGACCAAATCTAAAGGGAACTTATGCAGCACAATTAATTATAAATCAGAGAGATGGTCAAGCTCTGTGTTTTATAATTAAGGGTAGATCAGAATCCTCCTTGATTTGGCTCTTACTATCAGGAGGTTTAATAAACCTTTCTCACACTTTTACATTTTTCCACCAGAAATATATCAGTGATGGGCAGTAGAACTTCCTGTTAGCATAAGGGTTGAAGTTTAAGTCAATTTATCATCATGATTATACATAGTTCCCACAGACACGTCACAACATATGAGTGGCCGCCATTGCTATAGGCAAACTGCAGGTATCCTGTGCATTCAGGATACTTGAGGAAATGTCGCCAACCCAACCATTAACAAACTGATTGTACGCCTCCAGTGACTTGCCAACACAAGATAATGGTACATGTCGTAGACCCCATTCCACTTGTGCCAATCAATGCTGATTTGACCGGCTATTATCGGCAATACTGGGACCAATGCGGGAATTGCATGTGATAAACGGCAGTTCAACGTCAGTTCACCACCAATAAAACGTCTTTCATCGGTGGGTAATTGGGCATACATCGTGAGTGTATTCTGAACGGCGCGGCAACGCGCCGGGTTCACAACGTGAATGTCAGCCTTTTGGCGGAAATATAACGGCAACAGATCGTTAGGAACCCAGTTTTCAGCCGTTTCACGACGTTTTGATTGAGAACGCTAAATCGGCACAGATCGCCATAATCGGCGCTATTACGGTTCCAGTGGAATGGAGGTCATAGTATTGAATTGGTGGCAATGTTGAAACTTCATGGTTCAGCTTTTCCTTTGCTAACGAGTTTGGAGCCACACCTATTACACCGACTTTAGTGATTCTACATAGTCTTTCTCCTTTTGCCTTTTCATGATTCTGATCACAAGTCGAATCCAACATCAAAACAGTTTAAAATTCATGTTGTAGATAAACAGCAGTGTGTGCAAACAAGTACAGCTTACCAACAAAGATGGCATCGCTAAGGAGGTCACGACCAAAAAGCATGTCTGTGGGAACTATGAAACACCTACCTGCAGGAAAAGTTTTACCTACGGATATAAAGTTGTTAATTACATGTATGGTAATGTTAGTCAGCAATATCAAATATGTTAATGAAGATAACAGATAAATCCCTGCCTTGCTGAACATATTCCTCTATGGCATAACCCATTCACAAAATTCATGTAGCTATATGCTAGCATTACATCTGTAACTCTTTAGCATAGCCCGTTCACAAATTCCCACTTAATGAATGTAGCAATATGTTTGCACCTCTATTTTGTGTAGATCTCTCATGGATTTCAATTACTAATTACCAGGCCCACATAGAATCTGCGCCCCACAGATTTTTAGCAGATTCTCTGCAGAGTTTGAAGAGTAAAGTAACAAGCAAAAAACACTGCACAGAATTCCACAGATGTTCCCGCTGGATAAGAAAATTATACAAAAACTATGAAAAATGACCAAACCTACAAAACAAACAAACCTAACAAAAACTACAATATTATGAATAATGACTTACCACATTTTACTCAGTTTATCAAGTGTCACTGGTAGTTTATTCCAGAAAGAATTTGTATTCTTTGTCCAATTTTTTTGCCTTTGCTGGAAGAATTTGGTTCCACAATATTGACAACATGGGTGATGGCGGGCTTTGGTAGTGAAATCATACCTTTAAAAGCACTCCAGTTTTCCATCAGCAAAGTACAGGTATCTCCAGTTTTGTGTTAAAAAAGTGGAAAGATCAGCTGCTGAATCTTCTCTCCTGGGTTATTGTTTACACAATATTTTTGGTAATAAGGAGACCTCAAAAATTGCAAAGTATCAGAAACTGAAAAAACATTCTTTCACCACAGTAAATATAGATCACTTACTGTGAGAGAAAATCACCCGTATTTCTCTGAAGAGGACTAAAGATTTTTTTGTTTATCAAAAGCAAGGCAAATTTAAATTCACCCCCCAGAGACTTTTACTCACGTGGATGACTTCTGGTTTCTCATTAGGCCACAGAGAATAGAATATATTTGTTATGCAAGTGAATTAGTTAACCTTGGGTGTGAAAAAAGCTTGCAATATCATTTCACTTATTAGAATCTCTCTGCCTTGTGGTAGGTACTCTGTAGGAGTCCATCGAAGTGCTTTCACAGCTCAACAGAAGTTCCTGGGAAAGGAAAAGAGGAGAGGCAGCCGTGTGGAGCGCTGACTGGCAAACAGCCAAAACACCAACTGCGGCTCAGAAAAAAAAAAAAAACCTTGTATTTTTGGCAGCCAGGATGGATGTAACAGTTGGATGGCTCTGTCAATGACTGGAAGCTGCTAAAAGTGCTTTAACTCTGAAGAAGTAATGATGTGAATATGTTTAATTCATGTGTGAATACAAAATGTATAAACTATCAAAAATTCTTCAGCCATTTCCCACTGGGTTTGTAGACATTTAGTTTTTCAGTTTTACAGTTTAGACATAATTTAAATAAATATATTCATCACTTTAAAATGTTATCTAATTTTTAAACCTGTGTGGAACAAGGACATTATCTTTATGCCACTAAAGTCAGCAGGAAAAAAACCACATCCTCAATAATGAATATTATTATTTAAATGCAAAGCTTTAGTACCCTTTTTGCAGAAGAAAATGGTGCATCTGTCTAGAGCGGTGAGATCTTACAGTCCTGCTGGATTTTCTGTGGTATAAAAAGAAAAGTAAAGGTTTGCTCTTAGGACATCATCATCTCAAAAAGCTTTGACAACTGTCGTTGAACTCCACGTAAACTAGAAAGGCAGGTACTCTTGACAATAAGAGAACAGGAGTTATATGAGGTAATATTACAGCCTGGTGCTGGTTGCTCAAGACCAAATCTGGTATCTACAGTAAATCCGGTGTGAGTCATCACACTTTGGCAATGCACATCAATAAATCAGACACTGCAGATGGAAAACATACCTGCTGCTTTTGCAAGGCTCTAAAGGGAGTTAATCTGCTAAAAAAGAGACGTCACTGAGGCAAGCTGTTATGCATAAAAAATGCAGAGATAAGTAATTAATTTTTACTCTTCCTTAAAGGCATTATTGCTATTATTGTACTAAATTTGTCTGTGAAGGATCTCAACCAGGTTGTAGTATATAATGCTCAATGAATACAGTACCAAACTGACAAACACTAGTTTTGAACAAGTTGAAAAATGCCCAGGAGATTATCATATAGAGCTGCAGCATTTCTAACAATTTTCCCACCAATCAACTTTTGAAGTGTTTTTACATGAACAATGCTGGAAGAATCAGTTCAACATCAACACTATGTCCAAAGTTGCTCCTTCTTACATGTTGCACTCTCCATGAGGTAGTCTTCTTCAGACAGTGTTTTCACTGCTCCCTTTGGATTAGATGATGGTGTCGACAGAACAGAGCATACGGGCAGCAGGACACATAATTTACATTCACTCACTGCAAATTCACCACATTTTCATCTGCGCAGTCCTTTCATGGGCAAAATTCTTCATCATGCAGGCTTTGGATTTGAGAACTTTCAGGTTAAAGACTGAGTTAATGACTCATCAGGGGCACTTGGGTTATCACATGCATCTCTAACGGTAATGTCTAGCAAAGTTCAGGGTGCAATGCTATAAGGCTATAAGACGTTCTAATTTTTTGCTCATATGTGACCCATATCTGATTTTTTATGACAGTCTGAACAGCACAGATCCGATTTTTTCAAATCGGATTCCAGCCGCTTTCATATGCGTTCCTAAATCGGATATGTATCTGATGTTTTTCAAAGTAACCTCAGTCTGAACAGTCATGTTGCATTTCAGCTGACTTTAACGTTATTGAAGTGAGGCAGACATTGTAATTCTGTGCTGAAGGACGCAAGATGCGGCAAGGTTTTACTCACATGCTGACATGAGTAGCATCTATATTTACTTCCGTAAACACAGTGTGCTGCATGTGATGTCACGCCTTCTTCTGTGCATGCGAGTCACTTCAGGGCCAGAGACTGTTCACATTAGAGTCTGATGGGGGTCACATTTTAAACTGTAAAAATATTGGATCCTGGCAAAAAAATCTGAATTGACCTACAGCGTGAACATAGCTTAGGAAACCAAGGATCTACATGGGCAAATGCTGTGATTGAGACTATAAAGTTATTAACTGGGTTATAGCTCAAGCAAGCAGTAGCACTGTTTTGCTACAAATGTCTTCACAATCTGAATTTAGAGGAGTTGCCCCTTGCTGGCCTTTCGAAAGAATACAGGATTAAGTTACTTCTACACTGGCTTCACTTACATCCTTCTTTAATATAGAGTCTACAAACAAAACAGAATTTCAGTATAAAACTAAAGTGTTAAACATGATATCAAATAAAACAAAAGTGCTGTTGCAGTTGTAAATGTGAGCTATATGATAGATGCATGTGGCTATGCAACCTCAATTTACTTAATCATGGGGCACACAATGCTGTCTGTTTCACATAGTTTGGAGAAATAGTTCTTCATGGAAAATACTAAGAGCAATAATGACTTTCCAGAGTAAAATGTAAAATAATGTTTTGACTCAGAAAGCAGGAAACAGTGGCCAAAAATTGTTGCTTTGAATGTAGGATTTAAAAGGCTACCTTTCAAGTGCATTTTTCTGATTCCTAAGCTACTTTTTGGATTTCTGGGTTTTATCTAGTTGATACCAGCTGCACATCTGTCTCACTGTTTCGAGAAACTTACTGTTGATTGTGAAGATGTTATGAATATTTAAAGCAATTATAATGAGAGGCATACTTTGGTGAGGCACTTAATGGTTTCTAAGTTATAGATGAGCGGTCAAAAGGTTGAAGCCAATGTGAGAGCTCAAGAGAAAGTCTTAACCCATGTAGCAAGTTAATTGGCAGTGCCTGTTGTCTCTTGGTACATTTCCATCACTTATGATTCCACATGCACTGTCTACTTTCCATTATTATAAAGTGTTTTCCCCTTCTTTACTTTTCCTGCGTTTTTTTATATGTCTCTCTTTTTGTTTCAAGCTTGTTTTCTGTTCTCTATCTTCCTCACTTTATGGTAGCCTATAATCACTGTGTTTTATTGAACTATACAGTACAGTGCAGTGAAAACCAGGACGTAGTAGCCACTCTTCTGTCATAAAAACAGGGACGCTGGCTCTTAATGAGTATTTGTAGAGCCTCTTAAAGTGGGGAACAGAACCTTCCCATATATCAGTGTTTAAAACGGTTGTAAAGTTATACAAGAGTTTGTTTGTTCTAGAACCAGTGAGGAGATAACAAGACAGACTGACTTTGTGCCTACACTGCAAACTGTAAGTCAATACCTCAGACAAATAACACTGATTGATCAGGGTCACAATTCTATTGGTACCACGAAAGGCTGGACATGCATGCTTCTCTGAGCCAGTCAATACTATACTTTGAATGCTTGTTTTCTACTATGAAGATCTGTATTATTCTTTAGGTGTGTCCTGTTTGCTAGCCGCATTTTGTCATTTAGTGATTTATAATATAGTCAGTGCACTTGTTTAACGTAAGTCCAATCTCCTTTAGGTCTTGTCTCCATCAGCTCTAGAGGGAAAAATCAAGATCTTTAGCTGCTAATGGCCCAGTAAATTGCTGCTAACTTTTCTGTCTGACATTTGTTGCCAGGGTGGATGGAAAAAAAGGCAAATTATTCTAATGAACCTGAACAAAAATGGAAAAACTGCAGGTTGTAAAACCAAAACAATAAACTGAAAGATGCTAAAATGCTTTGATAAGGCGGGAACTGCAGAGTTAATTCATAATTAGACAGTATGAGGGTTTGTCTGTATGAACAACCCTTACACATTTAACATTGATTTTTTGATAATATGAAAATTATGATTATTGTCCAAATAATAGGTCTGTTGAAGAGGACATGACAGTGGCACTGCTGTGCTCACAAACGATTTCCAATATTGAGTGCCAAACAGCAATATTTTGGACACTGTGGGCAAAACATGCTGTGATAAATGCCTGGATGCCCATTAGAAATAAGGCATCTAGCCAGCAGTAGGTACAGAATGCAAATGCAAGAAACACTCATACTGTGTTTCTGAATTTCCCAAAATATATCAGAAACTGGTTTCCATACAAACTGACATTTCAGGTGTGGGATTTAACAACTTTCTACCACAAGCTCCATCCATCCATCCATTTCCTGGTGCTTATACAGGTCCAGGTTACGGGGTCAGCAGTCTAAGTGGAAACACCCAGACCTTCTTGTTCTAGCTTGTCTGGGGGACACCAAGGTGTTCCCAAGCCAGCTGAGAGATGTGGTCTCTCCAGCATGTCCTGGGTCTGCCCCAAGGTCTCTTCTTAGAGGGTAGGTAGGTAGGTAAAGTCTGTTGGGCTTTTTACACCCGAGCCTACAAGGCTCGAAACACCTCACCCAGGAGGGGTCCATTAGGCATACTGGTCAGATGCCCGCACCACCTCAAATAACTCCTTTTAATGTATAGGAATATTTGCTCCATGCTGAGCCTCTCTGGAATAACCAAGCTCCTCACCCCATCTTGAAGGCTGACCCCAGAGACCCTTTGGAGGATGCTCATTTGCACCTCTCGTATCCACAATCTCATTCTTTGACTCACTACCCAGAGCTCATCGAAAGCTTTGCTTTTCACACTCACAGCACACACATCACTACAGACACCACACCAATCCTTCTGTCAGTCTCACGTGCCACTCTCCCCTCACTCATAAACAAGACCACGTTTTTCTGGCTGAGAACCATGACCTCAGACTTAGGTGCTAATTCTAATTCCCTCTACTTTACACACCAGTGCCAGCTGGAAGTCATGGGTCAGCAAGGTCAGCAGAACCACATTGTCTGCAAAAAGTTGAGACTAGATCCTAAGACTGCTGAACCTTACAGCTTTCACCCCTTGGCTGCACCTAGAAATTTTGTCCATAAAAGTTATGAACAGAAGCAGTGACAAAAGGCAGCCCTGGCAGAGTCCTACACAAAGCTTCTTAATTAAGATAATGAGAAAAAAGAGGTACAGGCAGAATTAGACAGAATATTATTGATGTATTACCTTAGTCCTGTTAGAAGAACCTAATGACGAGCACTGTGCATGCCATGTTCTGCCTGCAAACCTTAATGAAAAATCAGAATAGGAATTAGAATCAGAGTCCTTTATTGATCCCAAGAGGGGAAACTGCTTTCATTACAGATGCTCTGATATAAGTATTCAATATAAGCATATAAATAAATATGAAAGACAGGAAAATGAGAATGTGGAAACCTATAAATGAAAAGGGCAGTGTCACATAAACAGTCAAAGTTAAAACTGTAAAATAGCAGATATAAATAAATAAAAATATGAGAGATGGAAAAATGAAAGGGAAAATATATAGACCTAAATGAAAATCAGAATCCTTTATTAATCCTACGGGGAAAATGGGTAGGGGTCCAGATGATCCATTATGAATAAATAAATAACTAAACAAACAAACAAACAAACAAAAACAGATATGAACGGATAGAAAATTAAACTGTATTAACCTATACGTAGGTATGTAGGTATAGGTTAATACATCTTTATATAGACTTTGTCTCCCAGCTGACCTGGGAGCGCCTTGGTGCCTCCCCCGAGGAACTAGAGGAGGTGGCAGGGGAGAGGAAAGTCTGGGCTTCTCTGCTTGAACTGCTGCCTCTGTGACCCAGATCCCCGGAAAAGCGGTAGACGATGGACGAATAGTAAAAGTGCAATCTTCACATAATTAATTTTAATTCTAAAAAGTATATACGTGATCTCTTCCAAGAAAAACAGTCCAGGTATTAAAGGGAATTGTAAAGTTTGATGGCCACAGGTAGGAATGAGCACGAAACAGTATGAATAAATGAATGTACCTTCAGCTGCTCCCTTGTATTTTCCACCAAGGGGTCACCACAGCAGATTAATCCGCATTGGTAATTTGACAGAGGTTTTACGCCGGATGCCCTTCCTGATGCAACCCTCCATAGTGGGAAGGGCTTGTGTCCTCGCCTTTTGATTGTAAGGCAAATGCGGAAACCACTACACTACCGGGGACGAGCTCGAGACAGTGTGAAGGATTGTCCAATATGGTCCTTATCTTGAACAGCATCCTCCTTTCCAACACCTCCGTCAGAGAGTCAAGTTCCACACCCACATTGTTACTGACCTTGTGGATCAGTTTGTTGAGTCTGTTGGTGTCCCCTATCCTCAGTCTGATGCCCCAGCACACTACAATATAGTGGATGTGTGATGGTACTGACCTACAACCT
>VUQH01082101.1:0-40812 GCA_015106775.1 Etroplus canarensis | reverse complement strand
TCATGCATTTTGCACAGTTCGGCGGTGGATTTTATGACGGTGATGTTACAAGTTCCATTAAGAGAATAAATCCATCAGTAACTGAAGAATCGTGGTGTCGTGTACTTCGTGGAGGGAGTGATAGGAACTGTAAATAAAAGACTTATTATGAAGTGCATAATATGAAGTGATATTATGAAGTACACAGATGTGCACAGAGGCGATATGAGAAAAACCCAAAATCGGCGCCAAATTCATAACTTTGCATTATTTCCTCATATTGTCCGCATATCTAAATGGTTGTCGGAAAGTCATCCTGATGTCCTAGTCCATGATTTTACCACTCCTGGTGTGATCCTAGATGTACCCCTGCTGTCCTGCTACGATCAGCATTTTTCGTGGCATTCCCGACTGATTTCTAGGACACTCCCACATATGTCTGCAGGCAATACGCAGAGATTCGTAGTATTGTCTCAGGAATCGATGATTCGCACACTTTTTCCGTGTCTGACACGGAAAGTATGCCAAAATGACATAATTTGCCTCCGCAACCCTTCCTAATCTTGTCAGCGCTCTAGTGGACGCCAGCCCTATGCGAGAGAATTGTTAGTTCAAAAGGAACTATTACACACGAAGGAAGCCATACTTTAACTGTATGCAGAAATGTCACAGAGTTCTCTGAGGCCGAGCTCATGTCAGATGGCCCGAAAGCCTGTGTAACTGTGTGTTGTGATCAGATAAGTCTGCATCGTTTAAAAAAAAAAAAACAGGCTATGAGTAGTCCATGCTAAAGATGAAAATGACTATCCAGACTGTTACAAGCGAAAGGTACAAAAGTGATGGTATGGGGGGTGCATCAGTGCTAATTGCATGTATGTGAAGGATTTTGGAGATCTATGTTGCCATTAGGTGACGTCTCTTTCCGGAGCGTCCATATTTATTTCAGCAAGGTAATGCCAGAACACATTCTGCACTGGCTACAACAATGTGGCTTCATACACACAGTGTGTGTGTGTGCTTGACTGGCCTGCTGCCAGTTCTGATCTATCCCCTATTGAAAATGTATGGTGCACCATGAGGAAAATCAGACAATGGACCGCAGACTGTTGAGCAGCTTAAGTGTTACATCAAGCAAGAATGGACAAAATTTCTAACTGTAAAACTACAACAGTAAGTATCCTCGGATCTGAAGTGATTAAAAAGTGTTATTAAACGGAAAGGCGATGGTGCTGCTGCTCTAAATTAGATATTTTAACATGGTAGTCCAGGGGGATTGACTGGCTTTGGAAACCAGCCTCAGTTCCATTAGAGGAACTGCAGCTATTGGAATCTACCATTGTTAGCTTAATTCTTTTTAATACCTTGAAGTTGTCTTACACTTGGCATATATGAAATTAGTTCAACATCTGAAAGACTGCAAACCACTGAATACAAATTAATAAATAAAATTAATCATTGTAATTAGTTTGGTAGTACTGCATTAATCACCATTTAAATGCTCTAAGCTGAAAACCAAGAAAGCTGCAGATTATGTCAGAATACAGATTTGTGTATGAGCTGTGCACCCATTCTGGTTAAAGAGGGAGGAACAGCCTCTGCTGGAAGTCAATTGCTTTCACAAATCATGGATGAGTGGTCGATGCACCGAGCGCAGGTTGGCGTAGCAAATGGAAATACCTGAGCGGGACTTCAGAATTTGTATCTGTCGAGAAATAGATGCAATGATCTGATAGATGTTGCTGAGGCCTCAAACTTTCAAATGGAAATGAGACACTTAGGAAAAAAATATGATTTGGATAATGCTTTCATGGAGTTTGTCCGGAAAGAGCTGCTGTTTGTTGGAGTGGAACTGCAGTGATTTCATGCTGGGAAGAGAAAAACATGTAATATTCCTGTAAACTAGCAAAAAGCATAAAGACAACTAGAATATTACTTTAAGAGAAGAGCAGCCAGTGGCACTTACACTTGCTTAAACAGAGAGACAACCTCCTGATGCTGTCATATCATTATTATTATTTTACAGAATATGAGATATTTTCCAAGTGTCTGTGGACACAGTTTCTAGCATAGTAATGAATAGACTTGAAGGCATCAAGCAGACAAACAAAAGCCAAATGCATTAATAATTCACCTCTGTCTTGTATTTCATGAAAATGAAACCATCAGATCAATAATCTCCAGTGGGTCTGCATGTCTGAGAATGAGCTCTTTTTCTCCATCTTACATCAGTGAAAGCATTTTGGGTGTGGCTCTGTGGTCAAATGACCCAAATCACAACAACTGGGAAGAATGAGCTTCTTTGATTTTCCTTTATTCTATTTATTTATTTAGTTTTATTCTTGCAGTAAACACTTTAATGAAATGTCTTGATAAAGCTTTGGGGTCAGCTGCCAGGCAAAGTTGTTTGTTATCCAGCTCAAATTGGAACTTTACAATTATTCATCACTGATTTGACTACTCTTTTTGTTTTTCATCCATCCATTTTTTGCTTATCTGGGTCTGGGTTATGGCGACGGTGGTCTAACCACAGATGCCCAGATGTCCCGCTCCCAGGTCACCTCCTCCAGCTCTTCCAGGTGGGGGGACAAAGAGGCATTTCCAAGTGAGCCGAGAGAGATAATCTCTCTAGCATTTCCTGGTCTACCCCAGGCCACCTCCCAGTAGGACATGCCCAAAACACCTCACCCAGGAGGTGTCCAGCAGGCATCTTAGACAGTTGCTTACACCACCTCAGCTGGCTCCTTTCAATGTGGAGATGTAGCAGCTCTACCTCATCCTGTCTCTAGGGAAGAACCTACACACCCTTCAGAGGAGACTCGTTTCCACTGCTTGTATCTGTAATCTTATTCTTTTGGTCACTAAACAGAGCTTGTGACCACAGGTGAGGGTAGGAATGTAGATCATCTGATAAACTGAACGCTTTACTTTCCCACTCGGCTCTATCTTCACCACAACAGAACGGTACAGCATCCCCATCACTGCAGATGCCGCAACAATCCATCTGTCAGTCTCTCCTCAGTGAATCACCACGTTATTGTGGTGGAGGGGTTTGTGTGCCCTCAGGATCCAAGGAGATATGTTGCTGGGGACAATTTGCCTTTGGTAGGATCTCCCAAGGCAAATTGGTCCTGGGTGAGGGGCCGGATAAAGAGCGATTCAGAAACCCCTATGATGACTACAAAAACAAGGTACCAGTTAACCTGCCCTGAACAGGGTTACCAGGACCTCGCCCCCAAGCCAGACCTGGGGGAAGTGCATGAAAGAGAGTACCTTGTGGCTAAGCCTTAGTCCATGTAGCCCAGCTGGGCACAGCACAAAAGAGCAACATGGCCTTGCCTTCTTGTGTGGGAGGTGCCACAGAGGTCCAGTGTCACGTGGATTCGGTGGCGATCAGGGGCTGAGGCCGTGCTGGTCACAGAACAAACAGGTGGTAACAATCAGGGAACCAGAGAAGGAAATACAAAGCCAGGAAGTCAAGCTACGTGAGACATCTAAGGAAAAGCAGCTACCAAAATAAAACTAGAAGTGGAAACAAGGAAGACAGACAAAAGAGAGGGAGAGCAAAACAAGGAGGACATCAGTTAAACCAAGACAGAGACTGAAACTCAGCAACTCTTCAAACAGAAATCAGTGCCATGGCACACACATTCACACACCAGTGGATACATCAGGGGCAATTTGAGGTTCCAAGGACACTTTGACATGCAGAGCTGAGGATCAAAGCAGTCCCCTTCTGATAAGTGAATGACCCACTCTGCCTCATGAGCAAAGCAGACTGTACAGGCCTACCCGTTTTCCCACAAATGATCCTAATTCTGTATTTTTTCTCAACACATCTTTCAACATACAAGTAATTTTACAGTCTTAACTATAAAAGGTAACTCTGTACAGTATTGCACACATTACTTTAAATATTCATTTCCTAAATTTGGCAAATTGCGGTAATAAAACATTAAGTAGTGCAAGGTTGATATATAATTCAAATCACAACATTTTAGCAGAGAAAGCAGAAAGTCCTTGTTGTGTATTGTAGCAGCCTTACTATACCATGATATTCTAGACCTCTACCCTTTTACCAGAAGCGACAAAGCTACACACATTCCTTACTCAAGTAGAAGTACAGATAGAAGCTGAAGTACCGATTCAGCTTCTCTACTCAAGTAAAACTGAAAAAAGGACACGGTCTGAAATGTACTTCGAGTATGAAAGTAAAAAGTAGCTCTTTGAAGGACATTGCTACCAGCTGTTTTTGTGCAAAGTTAATTGAACTTCTTGCCATAGTAATATAATATAAAACAATTTTAATACAAAGTAATAGGAACTTTATTTCAACTTTTATTAGTTATTTTAATGAATGACCTCAGCTTGAACAACTGTTATGAACGCAAACTAAGAAAAACAAAGCAGATAAAATAGAACTTGATTTGATATTGCCTACGTTGCAGATGGGCAACTTTGCTTCCATACATTAACAGAAAAATGAGTGTAGAGCTAAGATGATGCATAAATTATGTTTTTTTGTGTCTTTCATCTCTATGTCGTTTATGTCATTAGGATGTGATAAGTACTGAGGATGGATACACACAGAGGACTGTCTTTTATGTGGCACCGTTCCCACCGCAAATAATCAGTAACTCCCTTCAGAAGCACAAAACCTAAAAGTAATGAGTCTGTTTTGGAAAAGTAAGGAGTGGAAAGTCAAAATATTTGTGTTAAAATATAGTAAAAGTAAAAAGTTGTCACGTATATAAATTCTCATGTAAATCACAGACTGCTGAAAACTCTACCTCAGTCCAGCAATGAAGTATTTGTACTTTGTTACTTCCCACCACTGCCCTTTTAATTCTTTAAGTCTTTTCAGTTGCTTAAGTAGGCATGCACATACTTGAGCAGATGTTGGGTCATGTTTTTGTGTAGCTGCAACATAAAAGTATCTTAATCTGTGCGAGGATCCTACGGATTTATGCAGTTTTTTTTTTTTTTTGGATGTGCGTGTACTCCATGCACATCTGTTTCACTGTGTGCAAAGTTCTGAGTATAGATACATGTGTGTGCACGTGTAGACTGGTGCAGCCATGTATACATGTGTGTATCTGTACGGGCTTGTGAGTGGGAGTGCGGATGTAGATGTTTGGAAGATGTACATTAGATGTGCTGTTATTCTTCCCCCTTTGGGTGGTTATGTAGAATCGTTTTGATTGTCGTGTAAGAAAAAGGATTTGATTTGTATTTACAGAACTATGTAAAGTTTTTCAATATTTATCAAGTGATGTCTTGTGCATCTGCATGTAAGTATGTTAATATATTCATAGGAAATATCTAAATTAAAATGTAATGCCTTGCAGGGGGGGCGTAATAAAACATTTCAGCATTCACGACACTCCATGTGGTGCATGTTAGATTCTAGCCTTTTTTAATACGAATACCTGAAATATTAAGAGGCAGTGGGGTATATGAGTGGTTTCCATGTTCAAACATTCTCCCTTGGTCCAGTATCCTAGAGCAAAAAAATGAAAAAGAAAGACAGAAAACATACTCAAGGGCTTCTAGGCTGCTGGTAACCTTGACCTACCTATAAAATATGTTGTCCCTGAGGAGCTAAGGGCTAAGGAGGGGAAATTGCACATGAGAGTCAATCACAGTATGGCATTTTTAGGATTTCAAAGTTATTTCATGTGTTATTAATGTGAAATGTAGTCAGGTATAGTATTAAGTGTGTATTTAAATGTTTCAAAAAGCAGGAAGACTGAATTTGGAGCCTTTAAGGTGTTTGCAGTTAATAACACTGTATGAATGCCCGGTGGGTTCAGTAAAAGCTTTGTAGATTTGATTTTGTAGAAAGTGTTAGTGAGCGCTGTGACCTGAAGTAGTCCTGGCTTTCTGGTATCATGTATCATTGTGCTGTCATCTCCATTCATCTCTGTTATTGATTCATCTGTGGAATTGCTTTTGCCATGACGCAATACAAGGAGGGGGTCTTCTGCACACAGAGGGTGTTCACCTCTGACCACCTACATAAATCATCCTCCATAATAAAATTGACCTCTTCCGTTATTTTTCTCTTGCCATTTCCTGCAGGGTCAAAGCTAAAAAGGGGGTGAACCTGCTCCAAACCAGCTCCAAGAGCGCCCAGTGGAAGGTTGAATGGGAGGTGCAGTCTGGCGCCAAGCATTCCATCACCACCATCGATGTGAACAAGAACAAAGCAGTCAGGCAGGGGTAAGTCAACAGCCCTGGGCCTAAACACACTGTGTCTGTCTAACCAACTACCGCTGCTGCAGCTGTTGATTTCTGCTCCTGCTCCAGCTACGCAGAGAGCAGTATTTGTCTTCCTTAACAATGGACTAGAGGTGTACAAAAAGGTTTCCTTTTAATAATCAGTCATAGTTAGCTGATGAAAGGCAGCTTCTGTATCCATACATGTTTCTTTGTAAATGCAAACAGAAGACAGACTACACCTTTGTCCCACGGCAGTGATTAAAGCACTCTGTGCCTTATAGGGCAAAGTTAAATGAATGGAGATATTATCTGCTTAGTCTCGCTACATCTGCTGTTAATTTATTTACGTGGAGAGATGAGATAGATGATTGTGACTGCTGGCATTAAAATACCTTTGAGATGAGATCTTGTCTGAGAGCACTAATTATACCCCAGGTTCCTTTAAAAGAGTAGAAACACCCAGTCACAGTCCTATAGTGTCTGATGGGATAGTAATAGACTCTGTCTGGCCAGATTCTGTGGTAAATGCAACTTTATGGTGATAGTGAAACTAGAGCTGCTAAGAGATTTGCAAGCTTAATGCAATCTAAATTGGATATAGCTTAATGCATTTGTTAGCCTGCTTTTGAGAATAGCCTAACTAATTTGACCAGTAAATGAAGGTGAATCATGTGTGGGGAGTTCCAATAACTTTGCTTTTCTTCCACACACTTTAAAGGGATGATTTACGGAGAATGAGCCACACTATGGAATGTAGTCATGCGAAGAATATTTACTGGTTTGTTTTTAGTGCCTCTGAGGTGTCTTCCTCTGCCTTAATACACTGGGGGTAATAGGTAATTAAACTGAAATGTTGTGCTCGTATCAGTGAAAGACTGTACAACCCCAGTTCCAAAAAGTTGGAATGCTGCATAAAATTTAAATAAAACTACAATGATTTTCAACTTGCTTAAACTAATATTTTATTCACAACAGAACACGGAAAACATATGAAGTGTTCAAAATGAGACTCAAAAAAGTTGGGTTGATTACCACTGTTTATCATCCCCTCTTGTTTCAATAACAGTCCATAAACATCTGGGAACTGAGGAGGCCAGCTGCTGGACCTTGGGGAGAGGAATGTTGTCCATTCTTGTCTGATGCAAGATTCCACTTGCTAAGCAGTCCTGCATCTTCTGTGTTATAGTTTACGTTTCGTGATGCACCAAATGTTTTCAGTTGGTGAAAGGTCTGGACTGCAGGCAGGCCAGTCCAGCACCTGGACTCTTCTACTACAAAGCCATGCTGTTGTGACACCTGCAGTACGCGGTTTAGCATTGTCTTGTTGAAATATGCAAGGCCTTCCCTGAAAAAGTAATCATCGGGAGGGAAACATATGTTGCTCTAAAACCTTTAAGCATTGATGGTGCCTTTCCAGTAGTGCAAGTTGCCAGTACCACAGGCACTAATGCATTACCATAACATCAGAAATGCAGGCTTTCGAACTGAGCACTAAGAACAGGACAAATAAGCCTTGATTTCTAAAAAAAATTTTAAATTTGGATTGGTCTGACCACAGAACTGTTTTCCACTTTGCCTCAGTCCGTTTCAAATGAGCTTTGGCCCAGAGAAAGACGGCAGCATTTCTGGATCATGTTCACATATGACTTCTTCTTTGCATAATAGAGCTTTAACCTGCATTTGTGGATGGCACGCCCAACTGTGTTAACAGAGAATGATTTCTGGAAGTGTTCCTGAGCCCATGCAGTGATTTCCATGACAGAATCATGTCTGTTTGCAATAGAGTGGCGCTTGAGGGCCCGAAGATCACCAACATCCGATATTGGCATTTGGCTGTGTTTCTTGCACACAGAGATGTCCCTAGACTCCCGGAGTCTTTGGTAATATTTTCTTAGGTTTCTGAACCTCTGCCCATCTTTACTTCTGAGAGACTCTGCCTCTTTAAGGTGCTCTTTTTATACCCATTCTCATTACTGGCCTATTGCCAACTAACTTCATTAGCTGCAACAACTTCTTTTTAGTACCACTTTTCTAGCCTTTTGTTGCCTTTGTTCAAACTGTTTTGAGACATGTTGCTGCCATCAAATTCAAGATGATGTAGTATTTTTAATGAAACGCTAAAATGTCTCACTCAACTTTTGATATGTTTTCTGTGTTCTTTTGTGAATAAAATATTGGTTTGTGAGATTTGCAAGTCGTTGCATTGTGCTTTTACACAGCGCCCCAACCTTTTTAGAATTGGGCTGTAATTAAAAAGCTCAACAGGATCTTGTTCATAAGTAATGGTAAAATAAAGCATGAGACTGTTAAGTGGATTGATGTGGCATCCCGCAAACTTGAAAGCATTGTACCAGATTGTGTTGGTAGAGAGAGAACGAAGCCGCAAAGATTTCAGTTAAATCCATGCTCTGACTCTCACTTAATGAGCTTTAGGTAGTGACTGAAAGAATGAGATGTGAGTGACTAAATTTCTTTTGTAGAATGGGTGGGCTCAGCCTTAGACGTGAGTGAGTAGCTCAGACATGCAGATGGAGCACGGAGTAGAGACAGTGCTTCTTCAGGTCAAAAGGAGCCATTTGCAGGGGTTTGGGCATTTGATTAGGATCCTTCATGGGTGTCTTCCTGTGGAGGTCCCAGGCACGGCCAGGTGGCAAGAGATTCCAGGGTAGACTTGATCATACATTTTATCTGGCCTGGGAATGTCTCATGATTTCCGAGGGGAAGTTCTGAGAAAGTGTTGCTAGGGATGTCCAGAATACCCTTCTTACCCTGCAACTACCTCAGGTTATCTAAAGAAAAAGAATGAAACGTCACCTGCAGCATACACGGATTCTAGTTTTTTAAATGACTATTTTTTAAGTGCAATGGTTAGAGTATAAGTTAGGATAACATTTATGGAATTGCTGGTAAAATTGGCACTGATAAATACCTTTGGTTAAACCTAAAGATCCATTTGCCTCATTTCTATTTGAACAGTTGTGATCTAAGTTAGAAATGGAAACAAAAACATTTACTGTGGGCAAGTGAGAAGACACACTCTATGTACATAAGTTTTGAGCAACCTACACACTACACCTACAGGAGCTTTTATGACATCCAGTTCTAAAGGCATAATATGGATGTGGTCCCCCTTTTATAGCTATAATGGAAAGCATTTGTGAGGTCACATGCTAATGTTGGATGAGAGGACCTGGCCTGCAATCTCCATTTTAGTTCATTCCAAAGGTGCTGGATGGGGTTGAGGTCAGGGTTTTGTGTGAGCCAATGAAGTTCTTTGACACCAAACCACGACCATGACTTCATGGACCTTGCTTTGTGCACTTAACTGGAACTTAGGTTCCCTCCACAGAACACACTTCCACTGCTCCAGAGTAAGGTGGGGGGTGTGCTGTACACCACTCCTTCTGATGCTTGGCATTGTGCTTAGTGATGTAAGGCTTGTATGCAGCTGCTCGGCCATGGAAACCCATACCACGAAGCTCCGGCACACAGTTTTGGTGCTGATGCGAATGCCAGAGGACGTTTGGAACTCTTCCGTCAGCAGAGGGTTGGAAATTTTAATGCACTATGCGCATGAGCACATGGCACTCTGTAGCTTTACATGGTCTGCCACTTCATGGCTGAGTTGCTGTGGCTCCTAAACAGTTCCACTTTGCAATAATACCATTTACAGTAGATGGTAGAATCTCTAGGAGGGAAGAAATTGCATGAACTGACTTGTTGCAACGATGGCATCCTATTACAGTACCATGCTGGAATTCAGTGAGCTTGTTACAATGACCCATTCTTTCACAGATGCTTGTGAAGACAGACTACATTGCCAGGTACTTTATTTTACACACCCATGGCAATGAATTAAATATCTGACTACAACGATAAAGAGGTTTGGCCCAAGACTTTTTTCCGTAGTATTCTGATTCTGATTCTGATTTTAATGTTGTTTTTTGTAATTTTGAGTGATAACACTCTTTTAACAGGTGCTTTCACAGTAACACAGTGAACATCCTTTATGGGGTTTTACAAGAGTGCAGCTTCCCTAGTGTATGAGCTCAATCCACTGAGGCAAAACAGCAAAAAACTTGTAACTATAAATCACAATATGCAATGTGTTCAGTTCATTAAGAACCGAAGGACTGGGAGTCTGGCTAGAGACCTTAGCAACTGCTGGTCTATAATATTGGCATCCCTGTGGACTCCTGATGGTTGGGGGGGTGAGGAGAGAGCAGCAAGGAAGAAAACAAAGAATAGCCTCACCTGAGAAAGAGGTCCCCATTCCTCTCTTGTTTATTTCTTTGTGCCTAGGCGGCAGCTTTTCTTGCTATATTTAGTGACCCATGTCATGTAATCTTTGCCACCCTGTCACCATGTGTGAAATGTCCAGTAGGGGGTCAGGCATGGACAGAGAAACAGTGTGTCGTGCTGCATTTTCTCAAAAACCAAGTCAATTCAGTGACCACCTAAAGTGAAAAATAACCAGACAATGGGCCTGTAAAGTTATAAAGAGGGGAGTCAAGAATTCACACTTCATTCCCATCAGACTGATTGAACAGAAGCATGAAATCTGTTTTATATAAAAATCGCCCAAGCCTCCTGATATTTTTAATGCAAAAAATTGTTGTGAAATTTGATCACAATGGTTATATTTTGGGTTGCATGTGGTCTTTAATTATTAGAATAATGCCATTTTCACACAGTTGTATTCCATTGGCAATATTACTAATGATTGTAATTTATCTTCCGTCGGCTGTTCCCTTGTATTCTCCCCTAGGGGTCACCACAGCAGATTAAACCGCATTGGTAATGTGGCAGAGGTTTTATGCCGGATGCCCTTCCTGACACAACCGTCCATGATAAGTGGGACTTTGTGCCCCCACGTGGAATCGAACCAGGGATCATTCGCTTGTAAGGCGAATGTGTAAACCACTACGCTACAGGGACACTGATACTTTTATTTGTGACATTGGCATTTTAACTATCAAAGCAAGTGGTCCTTCCTTCGATTCATCCATTATCTGGTTCCGGGTTGTAGGGGTAGCAGTCTAAGCAGAGACGCCCAGACCTCCCTTTCTTCTGCCACCTCCTCCAGCTCTTCCTGGGGTTAGTCTCTCCAGCATGTTCTAGAACCTCCTCCCAGCCGGACATGCCCAAAAACACCTCACTCAGGAGGTGCCCTTATCACATGGCCGACCCGCCTCAGCTGGCTCCTCTCAATGTGGAGAAATAATGGTTTTACTCTCAAATGACCGAGTTCCTCACCGTATCTCTAAGAAAGAGTCCATCAGAAGCCACTTGCATCCAACATGTAAATTCTTTCGATCACTACCTAAAGTTCATGAATGTATTTAAGGGTGGAAATGTAGATCAGCAGGTGAACTGACAGCTTCATTTTTACGTTCTGTTCTCTCCTCACCACGACAGACTGGTACAGCAACCACATTAAGCCTATTAAAGATGGTATTTTCTTCAATTAAAATATAAATAGTTGTATGACTTTAAAAATACTTTTTCCATGTATTTTCAAATGTTGGTAAATCAGACGTTTTCACAACTGTGGCAAGTCAGTTTTGGCTTTTTTAAGCAGTCGACTGTCTGCCAAGGAACTTTTATGCTACCACCAGGAAGCATCAAAGTCAGAAATCTTTACCATAGAGGAATCAGTTCAGAAATTTGGAATATAAGTCATATTTGGGTCAGAAGGGGCATTTTATGTGGCAGTGACACATGAGCTGTGGCAGACAGTATTGCTCTTTTCAAATCTTTTAATCTAACAGGAAACAGATATGGGGTTCATCCCTGCTGATGGGTCTTTCTGTGCACAGTTTGCTTGTTTATTTCCTGTGCATGAGTGAGTTTTCTCTCGATGCTCCTGTTTCTTTACACAGTCCAAAGAGATGGCTATTAGGTTATTTAGTGATTCTAGATTGGCCGTAAATATGAGTGCGCGTGGTTGCCTCACTGTCTTGGCCCTGTGGTGGACACCTTTCACCCTGTGACTGCTGGGAAATGCTCTGGCTCCCTGCAACCCTAATTGGATCAGCAGCTAAAAAAAATGGATGCATAAAATCTCTATAATGGTATAATGGTCTAATGATGCCTCAGTTTCTTTGTAAAGTCGATGCCAAATTTTCATGCAACTCTGTTATGCATTCATATTCTTAAAACATATTTTTAGCTCATCTGGGCCAAACCAACTCAAAGGACCAATGAGCTAAAGCCATGGTGAAGCGTTCATCCACGATTAAAAAAAAAATCACTATTCCTCGGAGAGCATTGGTCAGAGTTTAATGAAACTTGCTCACAAAGTTCACCTAATTAGTCTCAAGCCAAACTGTGCTCAAGGTCGAGATCAACATCACAGTTGTCATTTTACGGGCACTTTTCCAGTTCCACATTTCAGACAGAATCAGTACTCCTAAGAATTTTGTAATAATCATAAAATTTGTGTGTTTGTGTGTGCCCCTTGGCCATCTATACCCACATCACATAATTAGGTATATTTATAGCATAATAATGTCTTAAGCTATGTTAGGGCCAGTGAGAAACTGCTGCTGTTGACCTGGATATAACATTTTGTGAACTTCCCTGACTTCTCAGTAGACTTTGATTCTCACCAATTTTTGCAGTACAGCCAACCGATGACAAGAAAATGTTCTTTCTGTACATCACATATGACAGTGACCTGTGAATTGTGATGGATCATGAGCCAGATGACATTTCAGTAAACCAGAAAATCATATTTTGTGTATAATTCAAAAATGCAGTTCAATTAATTGGCACCCCTTCTTTAATTCTGAAATAAAGAAACTGACAAATATTGCCATGCAATTTCAGTTAGATGTATGAGTGGTTTTTAATGGTGTGTTTTCATAATGTTTTTTTTACAGTGTAGTGGTTTGCACATTCCTCTCATATGGGAAAGGTCACCGATTTGCAACTGGGAGGAGGCACAAGCCAGTGTGCGCTTAGTGCCCGTCCCAAGCCTGGACAAATGGGAAGGTTGCATCAGGAAGGGCTAAAATCTGTGCCAACTCACATATGCAGATTAATCTGCTGTGGCGACCTCTTGAGGAAAAAGGTGGAAGCTGAAAGTGTGTGTAATTGTTCAAGCATTCTCAAAGTATGTTCATTCGTGCTTTCTTTTTTCGGCTAAATAGTGAAGGTGGTTGGAAAATTTTTTTCTTGTGGATTTTGAGGAACAATCTATGTGCAGAAGCCTAACACTCAAAGACTTTATAATAATGAGCCCAAAAATACATGAATTCTCAAGACAGTTCTTTCCCTTATCACCCAATTAAATGCAGTAATTGGGAAAACTCTAATATGTTTTCTAAGTTCAATAATTGTTCTCATTCATATGGTTTTTTTTGCTACATTTAAGCACTAAACAAGCACTAAACAAGCCCCCCCTCCTCATACACATGCATAAGCACACACTGCTCTCCCCATAAAAACACACACACGCGCACACACACTCCAGCTTCATTTTGCATCTCATTGGTGAATACATCTGAGGTCCAATTCTGTTTGAACATCTGGTTTTGTTTACTCAAAATTACCTGAAACTGAAGAAATGAGGTGACAGTGTTTTCCCTTTAGGGCGTGTTGTTGATCTCTTCATCACTCCCTCCTTGTTATTATTCTTTAACTGTCTTCATCAGATCACACTTCAGTCGGTGCTGGAATTATTCAACATATTTCTTTTTTTTTCTGTAACCCTCCATCTGGAACCAGTCTTCTTCTATCAGCAGCTCGCCAATAACGCCACATGAACCGATGCATTATTGATCGCAGTCAATGGGTTTCAAATGAATAATGTTCTTGAAAACACTTTGACAATACCACTGTCATTTAATAAGATGTTTCTCAGTTCAGTTTAATAATTCAGGGTTAAACAAGTGAAGCAAGGAAAGGACTCGAAGAACATTTTTAAATGCCAATATTGACTCCTGACAAAAACTTGAGGAACACCCACTGGTGTAATGTTTTCAAAGCTGCTCCGTCATGGCTGATGTTTGCCCATTTTTGACACTGCAAAGAAAAGGAAATGTGTTTTCAGTACAGTGGGGCTGTTTGCACAAACTGTTTCCACTCTCAGTTGAAAAATCATTCTTTAAATACAATGTGCATTTTACTTTGCTACCATGGTTTGGAGCACAAAAAAGTAAAACCTTCTGAAATGTGGGGGTGAGCAGCAGACAGTGATTCTGTTTTTTTGGATTTAAAAAAAAAAAAAAAAGCAAACTTTTATTGTTTGGCGTGTTTGAACACTTAGGCTTTTAAAGCTATCTTTTCTTAAAATATGGACAAAAGCATTGGGCCACGCCTCTTAATTGTTGATTTCAGGTGTTTCATTCAGTCCCATTAATGTAGCCGTAGAAAATCAACTACTCAGTTGTGCAGACTGCCCTTACAAACATTCGCAACAAATCAGTTGTTGACATTTTTTTTCCATCCTAGATTTTTCACAGTCAGCCGTAAGTGAAATTATTGCAAAGTGGCATTCCCAAACCTCCAATAGCATTAACATCAGCACAAAAACTGTCTGCTGAGAGCTTCCTGCCACGGGTTTGCATGTTTCAGTCTTACATCATCAAGCGCAATGTCAAGCATCAGATGGAGTGTTATAAACATGGCACTGCTGGAAATGCGTTCTATGAGACGACGAATCATACTTCTGCAAGTCTGATGGACAAGTCTGGATTTGGTGAATGCCAGAAGAACATTACCTGCCTGATCGCATTATGCCAACTGTTAAGTAACTGTTAATTTTTTTTCTATTAAAAACGTATACTTTGTTTTAAATGTTTTAAAAGTTATACTTAAGTGTTCTCGACTTTATGGTACCATAAACTTAAGCATGTACCATTTTCAACTCTTTGTTCATCATTTTTGTTCTTCGGCTGTTGTAACCCTGCCTTGCAGAGCTTTGATCCAATGAACACTCCCTGTTAATCAGTTCAAACAGACCTTTGATCAAAGAATGAAATCCCCCTGAGCTCTGAAAAAGCCCCAAGCTGCAGCTTTTAAAATATGTACTTTGTGCTACACACACAGTACATCATTAGGTTAATAGAAACACGGCTGGGCTTTCTTGAGCCATGTTTTCTCCTTTCACTTAGCCCTTTGGTGTGAAAAGCCTCATTTAGGTTTTCACCTCCCACTAATATTAAAAATGCCTTTGTATTGTGTTTTGTATGTCCGTCATTAATGCTAGTTGGTATCAAAGGTGAAGTGAGTCATCACGAATAACTGCATGACAGATTTAAAAAAAAGGGAGCTGGATGGAGAAAGTCCAGACTTTGTTTCCTCATTGTTCATTATTCAAGGCAGAATCACTATGTGGAAGCTGTGGCTCTATATAATTTACCAGAGCTCACTTTTTGTACAGCTGAATTTCATGTTCTTCCCCTTCAGCTAAAGGCAGTACGTCAGTCCATTTCCCGGAAATCAATCAAGAAGTGACAGTAAAGTACAAAATGTACACACACTGGTCACTTCATTAGGTACACCGGTTCAGCTGCTCATGAATGCAAATATCATGCAATCTACCTCACATTTAGGCATCTCTACATGCCTGGTGATGGTGCTGTGATGGTGTAGGGGACTGAGCATCATTTGAATGCCACAGCCTACCTGAGTACTGTTGCTGACCATATCCATCCCTTTACGGCCACAGTGTACCCATCTTCTGATGGCTGCTTGCATTAGAACAACGTGCCATGTCACAAATCACATTTTAAACTGGTTTCTGGAACGTGACAGTTGAGTTCACTGTCCTCAAATGGGCTCCACAGTCACCAGATCTCAATGCAACAGAGCAGTTTTGGGATGTAGTGAAATGGGAGATTGGCCTCATGGACGTGCAGCTGTCAATTTTGCAGCAGGTGTGTGATGTTATCATGTCAATAGGGACCAAAATCTGTGAGGAATGTTTCCAACACCTTGTTGAATCTATGACATGAAGAATTAAGGCAGTTCTGAAGGCAAAAGGGGGTCCAGCCTGGTACAAGCATAATGTACCTAATGAAGTGGCCGGTGATGCCTTTAGTTTTGCTTTTATCTTGATCCTTTACCACAGTTTAATCAACTATAAATTTCCAATTTTAATCATGATTGTCTTAGTGTGAGTACTAACTTAGTCAGGCAATAGGCTGTACTAATTTATTTCAAGCATCATGTTTAAAATAAATTAGTACAGCAAAAGACTATAATTGGAGTAATAATTAAACATCCGCCTGAAGCCACAGGTAGATGCTGAGGTGGTGGAGAGGTTAAATCAGAGGGCATGACGAGGAGAGCGAGGTTGCATGTTTATGATGCAGGAGAGCTTAAATTGTCTGCCTTGTGGGATGCACTCTATAAAAGTAGCCATAAATGCAGGGTCAATCCTCATGTGAAGCCCAGTGTTCTAAAAATTTGTACTAAAACATACTACAACTGACAATACTCAGGTTTTCTTTTTTAATTCTCTGTTTTTCTGTCTGTTATGGAGCCAAAATCACAGTGGTTTAACTAGAAAGACACATGGAATCATGAAACTTAAGTGTTCTATGGAGCCACATTGCAGATACCAGCAATGTGAAGAAACAGAGAGGCCATGTTAAGCTCTGTGCTACTCGATAGCAGTGCCATAATTCCTAAAAGCCGCTCTTTTGATTCAGATCTCAAACACGATGTCAAAATGTTAAGTGTAACTATAGCTCTTTGAGTCCAAAATCCTAGCTTTTCTTCTGCAGCTCCCCGTTACAGTTTTATATCTTGCTGTTCACTCTAAAAAATAAAATAAAACATGCCCTTTAACCTAAACTCAGTGCATTGTGAACATAATTTTCCTTCCCTCCAGCATTGTGGCAGGCAGCGTGGTATTGAGCGGCTGTACCTACACTCACTCCAGCGGGCTGTATTGATGACAGTTTGAGTGTGTCACAGACAGACGGAGGTGTTTGTTTTCAGTGAGTGATGTCGAGACAAATAGGCTGAGATCTCATCTCTCCGTTCCTGAGAGGAACCTTTTGTGGGCGGAGGATCGTACATGGAGTTTGATCCAGCTTTCATTAAAAGCCTCTCAGACCGAACGCTGGGATGGCTTTTTGCTTTTGTGAAGGACAGACAGCTACCGCTTCACTTTTAGCTAAAGGTGAGGCTTAGGTGGGATGATTCCCATTGCAGCTGGAGGGAGAATTAATTTGCCTCTTCACCACCAGTGAAATGGTTTAATGTTAGGCTCCTTGAACCTGAGGATTACAAGCCCAACTGTCTTGCTTTTTTTAAAAATATCACTCACGCATCGTTGGCATGGTTATAATAGTAGAACCAAAAGCCAAGCAAATGTTTTGGTAGAGGCAAAGGAGACAGTGCTCAGACAGCTCGTGCACACGGCCGTGAGAACAATCAGGTTGCCTACCAGTAGCAATTGATTGGTCAGAAACAAATCTGCAGCTCATGCAATTACGGTTATTCGAAAGTGAGAGGCAGAACAGAATTTGCAATCTCTTGCAGAGTCTCAAAGCCTTAAGATAGAAGAAGAAATCTGGCAAGATTAGGGAGCAGTGATTGGTTATTGACAAGACCTCACACGGTTTCATTTAATAACAATCCCTGATTAAGTCATGGTATATGATAATTTTATCAAGTGTGTAGTAAAACCATTACAAACCATTTCAGTGTCCCTCTTAACACATTTAGGAAAATAAAAATGTCTAATGTCAGATCTGCTTTTTTCTTCTTTTTTGTTACGCTGTGTGCCCTGCCCAAGTTTTATCTGTTCATATAGGAGACAATCAATTCTAGTGTCCTGAAAAATATATATTGTGTATGATTATATGCTGACTGTATGAAAAGTCTCTAAATGACACTCATGTTGAGACGGCTGGGTGAGAGAGGTTGAACTTAAAATGCATACAACCCAGGACTCTGTCCTCTCCCATATAGGGAGGAATGAAAGCCATTAGAAGCGAGACAGAATACATGTGCACAAATGAGAGAGAGGCAGGTGGAATGGTGAAGATGCAAGGGGTAGGGGTGATGAACGTGGATGCGTTTAAATACCCGGGATCAACCATTTATAGCAGTGCACAAGTGAGGTGAAGAAGAGAGTGCAGGCAGGGTGGAGCGTGTGGAGACAAGTGTCAGGGGTGCTTTGTGACAGAAGGATAGCAGCAAGAGTGAAAGGGAAGGTTTACAAGATGGTAGTGAGACCTGCTATGATGTCAGGAGGTGGAACTGGAGGTAACTGAATTGAGATTTTCATTGGGAGTGACCAGGATGGACAGGATCACAAATGAGTACAACAGAAGGACAACTCAGGTTGAGTAATTTGGAGACACAGTCAGAGAGGCAAGGCTGAAATAGTTTGGACATGTACATATGAAGGATAGTGGATATACTGGACAAAGGTGGTTGAGGATGGAGCTGCCAGGCAGGAGGAAAAGAGGAAGACCACAGAGAAGGTTCTTGAATGTAGTGAAGGAGAACATGTAAGCAATGGGGTGAGATGGAGGCAGATGGTCATTGTGGCCCATAAAGGGAGCAGCCAAAAGAAGACAGAACTGCGACTGGGTTTTTGCTCAGGTTAGAAAAGGAAAGCAGCATCATGCAAAAGATTAGAAAAAGAGTAGAGAGCAGCACAAGCCAATTTAATGTAAAGCTTACATTGGTATTATAGTTAATCCACACCCGTATAATGTGTAAAGTAAGACTTAAGGAAAGTGGAAAATTTAACCAAAATATAGATTGTACTTTCATTGACAGGAGAGGGTATTGTAATAAATCAAATACTATAGGAGGACAGTAAATGTTTACATATGGTTTAAGTGTTAATATTTAAAATTCTTTGTAAGATAATACTAACGTAATGTATAAAATAGGTCTTAAAGCTTTTGAAGCTTTTGACCACAAACAGCAGAAAATGCTGGTGAAGACTGCTGTATGTTTTGACCTTTAAGACTCTATAGCATTGTTAACTGCCTTGTATCTGTCAGGAAGTCTGATGAAGACACGGAAGGAGGTGTTTATGATGCCACTGCCTGAATGAAATGTTGTGATGGGGTCTTGTCATTGCTGACTGCGTCTGGCAACTTCTTTGAGCTTTGCTGAATACTTGACATTGATTTGACTAAAGCAAAAAAAAAAAAAAAAGAAAGGAAAAATCTAGATCCAAGTTTTTAAATCTGAGGTCTCTTGGTGCCTTAGTGAACAGTGACTCACTGATTCAACCACAATTCTGTCATCTATCTTAATGCTATGACATTATTTTTTAGAGGTGATCGCCTGCATATATGCAATGTGTAATTAAATACATATACTGTAAAGGCTATTGCCTATTGAAAGTCTAAAATAAGACCTACCTTAAGACATGTAAATGTAGAATCACTTTGATTGATGAACAAGTGCTGAAAATAAGCAAACTGAGAAGTATTTACTCAGCTCTAAACCACGTGCTGCAGTTTATTACACATCAAAGCCTTAATGAATATATTATTTCTTCTTTTCAACTTAAGGGTAACTTGGGGACAGCATTAAAAATAAATGCAAAGCAGTGCGTCAACCGCTCACTAAATGGTATTTTTAATAATTAAAAACTATCTAGTCAACTATTTCATCACTACATATGAATGCACTGCCAGAATTCCTACCTACATATAGTCTTCTGTGTTATTCATGAACATGTTGCTGTAAACGATCTTTGACATTTGTCTCTGTTTTGTGTGTTTGTGTATCTCTGCTCTGGCAGGGATGTTGTGGGCAATATTGAGGTGATGCAGCTGGATTTCGAGATGGAGAATTTCACCAGCCTCTCGGTCACCAGAAGGATCAACTGGAACATTGACTATAAGGGACAAAACCCGCCACCTGATTCAGAGAAGGTTGTGACGGAACTGACGGTAGTGCAGCGGGACATTCAGGCCATCATCCCTCTGGCGATGGTGAGTGGCAAGAAATCCACATTCATATGGATATGATTATCTTGAAATCTCTGAGGATTATTTAGTGTAAAGCATAATTAATTAATTTGTACTTAAGTTAAGCATTTCAATTCCTTAGGCTTTCAAAATGTGAGACGTATGTCACCATTACAAAATATTACCAGTAGGTCTGATATTTAAGACTTTTTCTTTGTGAAATATTTCATTAACCATTGTGTGGACATCAGCTGTATAATACCTAGGCTGATATCCACAAAAAATAATACACAGCTTGGTTTCTTTGACAGTTTAGTAGCAGTGGTGCTGAAAAATGGTTATGTAAGGCTGTTAATACTCTAGTTTGGTAACATTATATCTATCAGGTATTAGTTTCTGTTATTCCTAAAATGTAGGCACTGTAGAAAAATCAATGCTACTCTGTCCCCGATGTCAGCATTATAAATCCAAGGATGGTGCATTTTGAGTGTAAAATCATGTAGCTTAGTAGGTTAAGAGGTGGCTATTGGAGTAGGTGGTCATGAGATCGAATTATCCATGCGGCTAAGTTTTTTCTCATTGTTTCTTTTGAGCATGTTTTATTTGGCTTCATTGTAATTGATAAAGGCAAAGTGGAAACAATTCTTGAACTGAAACTTTCTCTTACCAGAAAGTCCTAACAATGACGTCACGGCAACGTTCCATCCAACATGGAGGAATATCCGCAATGTCAGCACAACTTTAATTTTGCAATTATTTTTCTGAACCGGCAATGGATTGTTATTCAGCATTAAAATGTTTGCAGGGTATTTGCATAAAATGGGGCATTACTGTAAATGTCCTGTCCAGTTTCTTGTTGTTGTTTTTGACGTTGTTATATTGTCTTGGTTCCCGATTCATAGAACTAAATTTCAATGTAAATTTCTGCCTGTATTTTATTCAATTACCAGTATTTTTCCTGCGTATTATAACCAAACACTGCACACCTATTCCACAACAAGGATCAATATGTATACGTCCTGTGCGGACAGATGGCACATGCATCCAGTCAACGCTTACACCGTCTGCAATGGTTTGCTGATTGTTTGTTAGAGTCCACCAATCCAAGTGTCTGTTACTCTTTTAATCTGGACTCTTCTCTCCGCCTCGTGAAAGGTGGCAATTAGTGTGGGGTTGTAAACAGATTATGGAAACAAAGAGAAATCAATCAACCGAGAGGTGCTGAGAACATCTCGACTACGCCTTGCTTTTGTACTTAACCCTCTTGTGCTCTTGGTGTTGTCATTTACTATGTTGAATCCAATAAGAAAAAGGGCAGCCAGTTTAAGTTTGCTAGTAATGACACTGCATTGTTTAGGGTAAATAATACAGAAGACTGCATGCAAGCGTATGGCAGTAAACTTCTCTGATTACTTGTTTATAGTGGCGACGGCCATCGACTCTTCACCAAGAGTAAGGTGTACCATCAGTAGGACACTTGACTAATGTTTACTGTCTGACTTAAGCTGCATTAAAAAATAAAAAATCAGAAGGAGCTCTACACCAGCAATTTCTAAGGCTTGACTTATAATAGCAACTCTTGGTTATCAGTTATATATTTGCATAATTACAACTGTTCTGCATCTAAAGCTCCATTAAATATACTTGAGCTGCAGTTATGACTTTGTGTACTGCACATCTGTTGTAACATAAGGTTCACTTAATGTCTCTGGGCCCCTTGATATTTGGGATTAGCATGCATCTTGTACCCAGATGTGTTTAGCTGCGTTGCAGAATTAGATTTCTGCCTATGTGACTTTGCCCCGTAAAATTTACAATCTGAAGCAAGCAGCCAGGCAGCTTCTGCCACTTCTGCGCTCTACATTGCTTGGTAGATTGTTTTTTGCAGTGGTTCTTAGTTGCAGTCAATTTGCACAGGACTCGTGTAAATGCTAAACGGAGACTAGAATTCTTGTCATTTTACTGTTTTAGTTGGCAGGGAATTTCAGGGCCATCACTGGTCTCTAAAAAAAAAAAAAAAAAGATTTCCCCATTTTTGTTTAAAAAAAAAAAAAAAAAAAAAAAAAAAAAAAAGAGTATAGCTTAGTTTGAGCATAGTTTAGGTTTGCAAAGTTTCATCTGAAATAACCACCAGAAGACTCATGGAAAGATATCTTTTGGGTAGACAAGACCAGAGTGGAGACGTTTGGACGTAATGCACAATGCCACATTTAGAGAAAACCAAACACAGCATATCAGCGCAAAACCTTATATAAACTATCAAGCATGATGGTGGAGGGGTGATGATTTTTGTTTGCAGCCATAGGCTGGGCACCTTGCAGTCACTGAGCTGACCATGAAATTCAGTGTATACCAAAGTGTTCTAGAGTCAAAGACAAGGCCACCTGTCTGACAGCTTGGCCAAAACTTGATCATATAACAGGATAATGATCCCAAGCACACCAGCAATTCTACAACAGAATGGGTAAAAAAGAAAAGAATCAAGATGATGCAGTCGCCCAGTCATAGTTCAGATCTCAACCCAACTGAAAAGATGCGGCAGAACTTTAAAAGTATAAATGAATGTTTTGAAACCCCAATGAACTGAAGAAACTTTGTAAAGAAGAGTGGGCCAAAATTTAAGCAGAATAATGTGAGAAACTGATCAAATCATGCAGAATATTATTACTTAGTTATTGCTGCTAAAGGTGGTTCTACAAGCTACTGAATCATGTGTCCTTAGTTCTTCACAGGACTGTACATGAGATTTTACTTTTGAATAACCTGCTTAGCCTCCACAACAAGAAGCTGGGTAGTGTACTCTATGTTTTGAAAAATGTGAACACTGATGCATGAATGTCACAAAAGATTAAAAAAAAGCTCAAACTATGTGTCCTTTATGATGCCAGGTATCTCACGTCATGCTAAATACCTTCTGAGCTTCCAAGCATTCTTACAGAATTGCACAAGAGACATGAGAGAACAGTGGGAAACCTGGAGCTTCAGAAACAAAGTCTGACAATGATTAGTTTGTCATGCTTAAGTCTTGCATAATCTTAGTTCTTTTTTAAAATAATAAACAACACTAAAATAAATTTGGAAAAATGCAGTTAAAAGTTATTGCTCTGACACTACAACTCAATATGATGAGATCGTTTATGTTTGATTTACTTTTGTTTGCACACCTGCGATCCACCACAAAAGCAGAAATTGGATGCTCTGAATATTATATAAATTCCAGCATATATACCCAAAGTGAAATGACAATTCAATCAAATGTTGAAACAATTGTGTGTGCAATTCAAATGTAAGTTAAATTGGACACCCTGCCACTAAATTACTTTATAGTATGAAATGATTTAAAAAGTTTTAAGATCCTGACTATCATGAATTTCTCACTCTCCTACTGGAGTCTCTGTGTGCAAGCTCAAAAAACAAGTGATTAAAAGTTTGAATGCCATGTTTTTCCTTCATTGTTTACTAATAACAGATCAAAACTAGTGGTTAGCACCATCACTAAATGTTTCAAAGGCATATTTGGGCATGTCCAGTCACTTTGAACATGTCTGTGTCTGGTAGTAAGCTTTAAGTATATGTCAGAGCAAGTAGGCAGAATGAGGGCCTGTCTCAGCCAGTGCCCTCTTTACAATTGAAGGTTCTAGGGTTTAGCTTGCTCCTGCTTTTTTATTTCACTGTCAAATGAACTCGAGCACTGCTGATAACGATGATTATATGCAGGTAATCCGAACCAATATGCCGCCAGACTTAATCCAGTCTGTGTGTTTCATAGTGACTAGGATCATGTTTGGTGATAACATGTAGACAGATACAACACTAACAGTGACTTAGTGGGCTGAGGCTTAGAAGGAAAATGATAAAAACACCAAAGAGTACGAGTTTCAGTGGTACTATTGTACTGAGGTCATTTAAAGTTTAAACAATCATTTGAAGATACCCGGACACTAATTTGAGACATTACTGATTTTCGCTTTATGTTGCAACATATAATGTGCTTTTCTGAACTGAGTTCAGTGGTCATTGTTGCATCAAGGTGTAGTCAAATAAAGCCCACTTACATGATTATGAATTATCTGTAAATGCATGTGTGTTTTTTCCTATTTGTTGGGAATTTCTAAATTAAAAAAATAATCAACAGAATTTCTAGGTGCAGCCAAACGGTAGAGTGTGCTGGGTTCTGTGGCCTCAGGATCTTAAATCTGCTTTATGCAGATGATATGTTTCTGCTGGCTCCACCAAGCCATGACCTCTAGCTGGCACTGTGGTGGTTTGCAGCCAAGTGTGAAGCAGCTGGGATGACAAGTAGCACCAATTTCGTGGCGTGCCAATTATTAAAAAAAAAATTAAATCACCTATGGCCACAAATTCTGGGTAGTGTCTGAAAGAATGAGATTGAGGCTACAAGTGACGGAAATGAGTTTCCTCCAAAGGGCATCCAGGCTCAGCCTTAGGGCTCATTTATGGCACTCGATTCGTAGCACGTTGGCAGCATGGAGGGAGCTACGGGCAAGTCATCTAGATTTTGTAGCTGTGTACTGTCACCAGGTGGCAGTATCACAAATAACTGGCTGGTGGACTGCTTTTGCTTGCTGTTGTTGTTCCGTCAAGATCAGAGTTACAACATACAAAGAGCTAAATTGAAACCGAGTGTTTAAAACAATCTAAAGTATCCACTGCAGCCTCTCTGCGCTTTTTTGTGTTGATTTTTTAATCTTTGATGTTTTTTTGGCTTCTTCTTCTTCTACCTCATTGGAAATACTGCCATTGCTCCTTTCCTGTTCCAGAATACTTTTCAACCAATCAGCATTCAACCTATGTGTTGCACCATGCACGTCAAGCTACGCATAGTTAGCTTCTTGGAGGACTGTACGCCTGCAAATTTGCTTTGGTTGCATTCCCCTCTGCATTGGCTTTATGTAGGCAAATGGCAACACAGACAGACAAATGTGGTACCATTAATCCCGCATTAGAGATAGGGTAAGGAGCTCAGTCATTTGGGAGGAGCTCACAGTAGAGCTGCTCCTCCTCCACACTGAAAGGACCCAATTGAGGTGGCTTGGGCATCTGACAAGGATGCCTCCTGGGCACCTCCTATGTGAGGTGTTTTGGGCAGACCCAGAACACACTGGAGAGATTAGATCTCTTGGCCGGCTCCAGAAGAGTTGGAGGAGGTGGCTGCAGGGAGGGAGGTCTGGGCGTTTCTGGTTAGACTGCTGCCCTCACAACCCGGATCCAGACAAGCAGCAGAAAAATGCATGGATGAATGGATGGATGGGACTTATGTAATACATTTTTATAATCTGCAGACACATTTGATCACAAGGCAAGTATGTAACTAATAAATAATTTTAAAAATTTAAATCCCACACACAAACCAAAGACTTTGATACTTGTCAAGCAGTGTGTGACTAAATTTAAAGAAATTATTAAACCATCATTATTTCCTTTAATGCCACGTGCCAACACAATGCAGGGAAGCTACCTAAATTTTACTTGCACTGAGGCTGATTAGCTTGTTAATAGTCTCACAACCTCACTACGTACAACTCTGGATACTGTGGCTCCTCTGAGAAAGAATGTAACAAATCAGAGAGATTTGACTCCCTGGTTTAATTAACAAGCAAACGTCTTAAAGCGGGTAACACGTAAACTGGAGAGGAAATAGTGTTCCACTCATTTAGAACACCTTCATCTGGCCTGGAGAAATACGCATGTATTGTTTGGCTGGAAATTTCCCACTCCCTCCCACTGATCACTGATGACTTGCAATCTTGGCCAGTCAAATAGTTCAGAGAGCACAAATGCACAAAATGTTTAAAACAACCCTATAATAAGTTAGACTTAACTACAGATGCATTAATTACTTAAACAAAATCTGTAATAACCACTTACTGATGAAGACTTTCTAAGTTGTGGACATTACTTTCAATGTTCACATTTCCATTTCCCTTACAGGCCTACCTCAAGGTCAGGAATGTTTGATCTGTGTTGCTGTACACACAACAAGATACTAACACTATTCCTGACCCACCAATCATGTCCTGTCGCTGATGAAATCTTGTCTGTTTGTACTGTACATCACAGAGACAAAGGATAAGTGGAGGGGAAACTGGACAGACAGAGGCTTCCTTACGATCCTCCTTTAAAAGGTCAGTTTGCTTTGTTGCCCCCTTCTTCTCAATGAATTCTGCATCTATGCACTGTGTTGGATGACATTGCATTTCATACTCCCAGTGGCATTATTTTTGCAGAATGGACAAGGAGTGACTCCATCCTTAAATAACTTCCTAGAGTAAGCACTTTGCAAACAAGGAAAAAATGCACATTGCAGGGTTTCTCCACTCTTCATATATCTGATCAAATCTTGTCAAACACACTGGGCCATTGTGTTGTGATTTCTTCACTTACTTCCTGATATGTACAACAATGTTTTGAGAGGAGAGACAGCAATAGGCTCAGTACAGGCTGGCAGTGATTAAATGCTGATAACAATTTCTTCTTGTTTCATGTTCTGCTCTGTTCAGACCATGCCTTTTCTCCATACCCATTTGTGGTTCCTGTATAGCACAGCTGAAATTCCCTTGACCATGCAAACTCTTAACAAACTCTCCATCATCCTGAGTTTGCCTGGGTGCTTCTGCCCACCCTTTCTGCATCAATGACCTTGACTTGGACATTCCTACACAGACCAGATTATGATCTTGCGCTAAAAGATGCAGAGAAGTGAACTCACTGGGGTAAGTCTAATGTTTTTCTTGTTTTCAGCTCTGCTCTTATTAAGCTTGAACAACTATCTATATATGGCAACTTTGTCAACTCAGATACTTCTTATTGTTTGTTGCAATGGTGGCAACATCTAACACCAAAACAGCGTTGACTGTGAATATGGCCACAAAACTGTAGGTTACAACACAACAAAGTACATTTTAGTGTGCAAAATCAGGTTTATTGACCATTCTGGTTAAGGACAGCAAGATACAATGTCAATCATACTAGCGCACAGTACAGATAAAATGGAACTAATCTGAAAGCACCGTGAAGCTCAGAAATCTGCAGTCAATCATTGGGTATGAACTGTTGGTTATCTGAAATTACAGAGTAGACCGAGGCGCTTATTAAAGAGATACCATGAAGTACTTGTGCGGGGGAACCTCCCATAGACAAAAGCAGCAAGTACGCTTTGTGGTTAGTGGTTACCATTCTGAACTGACACCAGTGGGTGGTTTGAGTAAACAATGACTATGGTGTAGGGTGGCACGAGCAATGCAATCAGTAAGGACACAACAACTTCAGAGAAGTTGTAGGAGATGTTGGTATTTGTAAATATTTTTTCAACAAGAGAAGGAAAAGCAACACAATGTGTACACTGTAGGTCAAATGCGTTTCTCTAGAAGCCATTTTATTACTGGCTTTTCAAATTCTGTGCTGTTCACACTTAAATAAATGTTAAAATATCTACTACAACTTCAAGGTTAACATGTGCCACAGCTATATTAGCAGTATTATTTTCATTCTACATTTATATATTTCTGTAGGAAATAAAACATTTTCTATGTACAAAACAAAGTGAACAAAACACAGATGAGCATGCTTGAACATTTTTCTCCCCATAAAAGCGGAACTTCCCTTCCTTTACTTATGACTTTGAATGTAGTCCTGTGGTAAAACCACCGCCTTGCCACATGTGGCATGACTTATTCTTGCACTTTTAGCAGCTTGAGGTTGCAACTTTAGAATCTTGCTCAACTTTAACGGGTTTGTTATTACAACTGACAGGGAGGGGCCTACTCCCCTTTTTACCTTTCTGAAGAAAGTGAAAATGCCCTTCAATCACATTTTTGTGTGATTTACAGTTGCAGGTGACAGTGGGGGGAGAATGGAGATTGGCGTGAAAACAAACAGTAACAACCACCCCTTAACAATAACATCTGGCAAAAAAGAGCTGTAAAATGTAAATAGGACACTAAATGTTGCAAAATTCCCCCTAACTGTACTTTCTTTCTGCAGTGTACAAACAAAAAGTCATTTTGCATGTTTGTACCTATCATGAACCCTCACTCTCATTGACATGACTCTCAGTTACAGCTGAAGGCCACTAGTGTCAGAGCTTTCATCGAGTTTTAGAAATATCCAGTTACACATTTCAGTTCATTGTGTGTTGCTAGACTTGAAACTTGAGCAAATTGCAGTGCTGATCTCTTTTAGTAGTACTGTAAGCTAAGCAAAAACTGAAATAAAAAACTGGCCTTGGTCACTACTTTGTTGATATTTGATTAAATATTAGAACTACATTACATGAGAAACCAAAGTGGCAGACTGACAGTACCTTACACTAGACTACAGTGAGAAATCTCTTAAGTTCAGTGCAATATTGCCCATGCTGCAGACTTTGTTTGGACACTTTGTCACTTTGTGTGTTTTAAAGGCTTAAAAAAAAAGTACTGTCTATTTGAACAATGCCATGCTGCTAATTCATGCTGAGTGACAGTCCAGCTAAAGTCCACAGCGGCTGACCTGTACCCAAGACAGTGACCCTATGGAACAGCACTCTGTTGTCTAAAGGTCCTTTCAAACATTTCCATTAACCTGGCGGCATCTGAACCTGTTGGCTTCAGTGTGAATAAGCACCCTGGTCACTCTTGCAACAGTAATTTTACTAGGTTGAACTTCAACACAGCGCAAGTTTCAACTGCATGCAGCATTAACTGAGGCATGCAGTTCAACGGCACATACAAGATTACCACATACTGATATCCAAAAGAGTGCACAGACCATGACTGTCGTGGCTGCATCTGAATGAAGCCAAGCACAACAAAAACGTAAAAGTGAACTGTGAATATAAGAATGCTAGCACTTCAAAAAGATTGCTGAACCAAGGTCATGCATTCCATGTCTGAAAAATTACTGCATTTATTGACAAATTAGGACATTAGACCTAAACATTTTTAACATGTCTCTTGCCTGAAGAGGCGGCCCATCGGTACAGAATCTTTCTAACGTACTTTACACACTAAAGGTCAGTAATGCCATGTAATATAATACATAATGTCATCTGGGCAACAGGAAAAAATAAACAAACTCCAAAAAAACAGCAAACCTCCCTCCAATCTGTAACAGAGACTAGTGACAGAAAAATGCTTTCTTTGGCACAAATGCGTGGGCCTGGTTTTTCATTAAACCTGTCTTCTTTGACCATAGTAATCTATTTCCTCAGTTTAATCTTTACCAGTTATAAAACAATCAGAAAATGATAGCTATGTGCTTTCACGCTGGACTGGTATTGGATCTGAAAAACTGCCCACTTTGAAAATATTTCTTCTAATTTGCTAAGATTTATGGGAAGTACTTATAGCATATTGTACAAATAAGATGAAATCTTAAAGTCTACAAAGACAAAGCACCAATTTAAGCTCAGACAAACTTTAAATTCCATGAAAGGTGACAAATATTTATACTGTGAATATATTTCAAATAAATACAAACACAAAATATGTTTTTCATGTAAAATTATTTCTCAAATACTTCTATTTGCATTAATTGGTGGTATGACACAAAACTATTTGAGTGCACATCATCTACTTCATCTTTACAGAAGACATCATGATTCAACACGAGGGAGTGACATGAAGAATGAGCTGCAAGGGTAGTCAAACTGGAAATACAAGTGGGTGCTGCCAAAATGTGTTTGTGCATCTGGGTATATGCATTTCTGACTGCATTTACAGCAAAACACACCCACATAGAAAGTAGACGTGCCTCTCAAATAAACTCAAAGGCAGTTCATCCCATCCATCCCAGACAGCAACCAGGAAAAGACTGATCTCCATGCACACTACTAACATGCCAGTTTCACACACTACACATGCATGCACTCATTCAGCTACTTCACTTACTTACTTCACTTAATAAAAAATTGTATTCATGTAATAATGTTGCCTACAATTTAACACATGCATTTACAGAAGTTAGTTAAGAAAGTAATTGGATTTGTGGAGTTAAAGGATTCCCTTAAAAGTAATCTCTTAAGTTTTAGACTAAGATTTTCTTCCCATGGCCTCTGATTTCTGTGTGCTGGATTTCACAGCCCTGGCAAGTTTTGGTGATTAACAGAGCTGTGTATTGTAATAAGATAAGAAAGGACAGGTGGCCCAGTGATCAGATGCCAGCCTGCCTGACTACTTTAGACCTGAGCTGAGCGCCTACTGTATATCTCATCCTCATTTCTCTCCACATTGAGCTCAGAAAAAGTTCCGAGCTGAGAAGAATTTCTTCAACCTCACAGATAATTACTTATTCCAGAAAAAATACTTTGGGGACTTATTTACAACTCAAAGCACCTGCACCGACAACTACTCAAATTGTATTTAATATTTCCTGTTTCAACAAACAACAGGATACATGTTCAAGGGTTAGCACTGCTGACTCTAGAACGGTGTTGTTAAATTTTAACTTTAAAACTCTTTTAATAAATGAACTAATTTGAGATCCTAAACTATGACATCGGTTAGGACAACTACATATTATGCAAATTTATGTGCTCAGGTTAAAAAAAAAAAAAAAAAATCGAAGAAACATGAATGTCCTTTCATCCAAATCGGCAGATCTGTATAACTCTTACCTTGCAGCTGTTTAAATCTTCCTTCCAGGATGTTGGAGTATTGCACCTGATTAACAAAAGCTGCTGGGGACAAGCAGGGCTCTCTTTCCCTGTGGTCCCACTCCATGTTTTTCCTCTCAATCTCTCTTTGTGAAATATTCCTCTCAAACGCAGAATGAAAGGGAAATCTCCAACATAGCACAGCAGAGGGAAACTTTTCAGCTAAAAAGTATCAAAGAAACCTTGGTTTATACTCCTCTTTCAGAGTTCCTGCTGTGCCTCGGTAAGGCACAACACACTTGAAAGTGTTGCCGCCTTTTTTCCTCTTCATCTACTGTATGGTCCACCTTGTCCAATAAAACAGTGAGTGAGTGCAGCGTAGGATGATCTTTTTAAAGAATCATTTTAAACAAAACTGAGGAACAAAAATGTTCTCGTTTCATTTATTTCACCACACTTGTGGCCTTTGAGCAAAGGAAAAACGTTTGGTTACACTCCCTCGTGGTTCTAGCAAGAAAAAAATCCTGGGTATTTCTTCCCTCCAACCTCTGAACAGGCATTTGATGAAGCAGAGCACAGGGGGAGAGCAAGCTAACCAGCCATGGTCAGATAGCTGTGTAAACAAAGCCTGCTGTGCTGTCTGAAAATTGTGCCATTTGCATAAGGTGTGTTTAAGGGAGGAGCACATAGAAAGAACATGGTGGAAGAGAGGGAGGAGGTGTAGAGGCAGACTAAACCATTAGAGTCCTTTGCTCAGTGTAGCTTGAGGTGGATTATCCAACTCCACCTTAATTCCATGGAGCACTGGGGTGTGGCCAAGAAGGTGAATCACTAAAGTCCTTATCATTTTACATCTCTTATGGCTTTCAAAGACAACTTTTGATTTCCCCTTCTCACTACATAGGGGGCCACCTCACAGTAAGGCGTTACAACAGGAAGGAAGTTGTTGAGAAAGTCTCAGAAGCACAACAAGCTTTTCCTGACTGAACAAGATTTTAAAATTGTCAACTTGCGTCTTTATCAGGCACATGTTTAAGCAGGACTGAGGGTGAAAGTCACTCATTACTTATTTAAAACAAATTTAGAACTACATGGTTTAAACTAAGTATATGACTTTGCAGTTTCACAATGTAACACAAAAAAAAAACTTTACAATATAAAGATTACCGTTATTAGAAAGTGAACATTAACAGATGATTCTAAACATATATTTTGAAAGGTGACTAACACTGCATGGAAAATGTACCCTGAATACTGTAGCTGCAGGCCAAAGCTACATATTTAATAAATCCCAGTGCAAAAATAACACAAAACTATAAACACAGTGAGGACAAAGGTCATAGCCTTTCAGGTTTTTTTTGGTCTGGTCAGGGGGCAGTCATTATTTTCTGATCTGTGTTTGTCCTGATGAGCTGGCAGCATCTGGACTGTTCTCATTAGAGGACCAAATGCCCCGGGCTTTCTCTAACAGGGTGTTTATGGAAGGGGACTGGACTAATGAGATCCAAGAGGACACACTTCCTTCTGAGGAACAGCAGCTATGCTATGATCACTATGAACACATGCAGTGAGAAAAATAGTAAACCACAGTAAAACACTACTGGACATATTTTTAACAGCAAACTCGCATTAAATATGAGAAACAGATAATGTGATCATTTTCTCCCTAAACCTTCCATCAGTCATTTGGATATACAAAGAAATAAACATATCAAACAAGATTAACAATTACTTTATACATTTTGTGTAACGTGAAAAAAGAGAACTCAATCAAAGACTCATGCACTGAGCAAACTAAAAGTAATAAAAATAAATGATGGTCTGGTGTGGCTAATAACCCCAACAAGAGAGAAAAGACAGAAGCTGCAGGGGGAGTAAGAAAAAAATGAGACAACTACTGCTGTGCACGTAAATTTTGCATTTCACAGGGCAAAAACTTCTAAGCACCCGGGTGGGGGGAGACCATACTCTAAACACTGGCAGTAAATATCTGATCTGAAGGAAAAAGAAGGGTTGACTACTCATGAGAGTTTACTAGTGTCTCTACATGTAGCCAAATGTAAAAGAAAGAATTCATTTTGATATGCAGACATTACACACAAAAACACGAATGCATGTGTCTGTTATTTCTTAGTTTAGTAAAAAAGGTATACCATTAAAAGGCCTGGTCTGAATATATTTCTGGTTTATGTTGATGATACGGACACTGCAAAATCACATTAATAGAAAGCATACGAATATTGTGACATGATTCAAATTCTTTTCAAAAATCTTGGTCTTTCGAGCTGTGGAAGCTTCTTCAAGTAAATACAACTAACTGTTTGTTTGAAGCAGGCCGTTGCTTTAAAAAAATGCAAATTTGCACAGCTTGCCTTGCTACCCACACAGTACAGGAGAGTAGATATGTGTTTATCTATGCAAATGCAAATGATCTTAAAGCAGGAAAGGCTCTCCACTGTGAAATAAGAGGCCCCCACTGCTGTAACAAGAAAAAATAATTCACATTGGAAGATGTGTAGGAAAACAGGTAATCAAATTACATAGAGGCAAGCATAGAAAGTTTGCGTAAGAGACAAAAAGGGAGAAATTTAAGGGAGAAGCACCTTACTGACTGCACAAAGCCTTGACATTTGGGGATAAGTTGTAAATGGTGGGCAGAAGCTCAGTCTAGGAGGGAATAACTGTTGGAGCATGTCAAAGAATGTGCACATCATGTCCACACATGTTAAACTGAAATGGTACTGAGGACATTCACACAGCAGCACACACATACACACACATTTTCTACTCTGGTCATTCACGTACAACTAGTATTACAACATACATTACAGCATAGTGCAAGCTAAGATAATTACGTCAGAGGAAATTCACAATTTCTTTTAACAAAGTGCAATTTCTACAAACTAAGAACACTGTCTGTTTCTCAAGTGTGTTTCCTGCTTGCATGAGGAAATGAGCTGGGCTGTATTTGTAAGTAAAATGAGGTGTATCTTTGAGAAATACTTTGAATGTAGTGCTCAAAGATCATCATATCATGTGGTTTTTGCTCCAGCACGTGTTTGTGTGTGTGTGGGCGTGTGTCTATATGTGTGTTGGCGGCTGCCTGTTGCTCCCCTCTGCTGGGTTCTTAATGGTACTGCAGCTCATTTTGACTTAACAATAGAGGTTTTCATCTGCAGAACCTGAAACCAGGCCTTCAACAGGGTAGATAAACACACACACACACACACACACACACACACACACACACACACTCACACACACAGAGCAGATGTGACAAAACAACCAATAATGTGATGAGGATTTTCACCTGGGTGACCTTATTTGGAGCTTCCAACAAAGCCAGACAGGCATGTATTTGCACAGCTTGGAAGGATGTCCATACAGTCAAGGGTAGGCTAGTAAGTTATCGAGTAAAGCTGTCATCAAAGTAACATTAGCACTGTTTGAAAAATATGCAGTTTCTTCATTCATTTCAGTAAGACCCATGGGGTTCAGATGCAGTAGGCACTGACAGGAGAAACATATGCAAGGAAAAAATGATCCAAGCCAAATTTCTCCTTCCTAAAGAGACTATACAGCTTCTTGGTTTTGTCCTCCTTTTGGAAGTATTTCTGTCTTACCCTATAAAGAGAGAATTGAGCCTTCTGGGACAGAAGATATTAAAACCTGTTCCCCATTCTACAAAGCTTTTTGCACAATGCTGGTAGACTCAGGATTTATCTCAACTGTCGTTCAAACTCTTATTGCACATAATTATCAGTTATCATACTGGTTAAGATATAAAGCAATAGAATAAAATGTTTTGTTTTATTTAATTAATGAGTTCATGTTTTTACTAACATACTTGCTATTTTTAGGTAGCATGAATACCAGCCACATTATTAGAAGGTGAGAATAATTTTAAGTCTCATTTGGCATTGCTTTTAGCTGTAATACTCCTCGTGCTATTTTCCTTTCCACACCAGACAACAGCTCTCAAATACATCACCAAAGAAATGGATAAAATAAAAAATATCTGACAACCTTACAAAAAGTGAGTCTGTCAAAATCTGTCATGTCAAAACATTGTGAGAGAAAAAAGGAAGTGCTGAAAATAACACAGAAAAAAATATTTGCAGAACTGCGGGGCTCTCAAAATGCCCGCTAACCAAAGCTTGACATGAGAATGCAACAGTATCTGTACAAATACTACAATTTTCTTGTTACACTTTGAGTACACACACACATCATTTCTAACATCTGAGCTACAAAAATATGAGCAAAAATTCATCAGAAATATTTTCAATCTGGTTTTCTAAAAGTATGCAATAATATCTATTTTAAATATAAGACTAGGGTCACGTGACATATGGTGGCATTTTTAACAGTATGCTCTAGTATTTGAGACCAGACATCACTGAAACTTATCCTTTGTTTGCATTTGAGAGTCTACTTTTTAAGTCTTCTGATTGCATCATTTGAGCATCACATAAAGTAGGCCAAAATGTTCAACTCAGCATGATTTAATGGATCTAATAGTGTAATTTTTAAGATAATCCACTCCTACAACAACTTTACTTACTCAAGCCTTAAGAATGAGCATAGAATTAAACAAAAACCTCTCATGGGCACAATTTCTCCTGGCTTGTACAAGTGTACCTAATAAATTTAACTTTAGAGTTACAGTATCTAAAATCCTAATGGAAACGCAAACTATGAAACTCTTGTCAATTGTGACAGAAGAATGTTTCAAAGAGAAGCCAAAATGCTGACATATTTCAACAACCTGAATTGATGAGGCATGAAGTGGAACATACCTGCAAGGGCCTTAATGCGAGACCGTTCAAAGAGGCGTGCTGAACTGTTCTCATTGTCCCAGTCAGTCTCTGCTGCCAGGTCCCAGCGATTGTTGATGTCATTGTACTGCTGCTGGATCTCCAAGCTGTCAAAATCCGTCGGTGATATTGTGCTCATGGTGTCCAGGCTAGACGAAAACACATTCAACCTATAGTTGAGACACAGAAACACAGTCAGTGTATACATAGCAGGGCGAGGACGCTACATAAACTTCAGAATAACTAACCCTTAAAGTGTTTGTGAGCTAAAGTTTGGAAGATTCAATTTCAGAAGCAAAGGATCTACTTCTATTTCAACAAGAAAAAACTATGCACATCACCGACACACTCAGCAGACAGAGCCTGCCAGCTGCTCTCTAGTTTTATATGTGCAAATTTAAGTCATATGCAAATGTAAGCTTGGACAGTGCAACTGCCAGTGTGTAACAGATATAAACTCTCAGATAAGTTTAGCAACTGTCATGAAGTCATTAAGTTAGTTATTCAATAATTGAAAATGAGTGCTCTTGTAAGTCCAGTGATGTCAGTACAAGCTGAGTCTTGAGGCACAACCTCAATTTAGGGTTGGACTTTTGGATGGACAAAACTTATGAAGCTAAAACACTACATGACCACATAAAAAACTCAACAAAGAAAACCACTGCACACATGCGGCAGTACAAAAAGATGCTCACACAATGTAATTCTGCATTAAACCAGGGTTCCCTGAGTTCTCCCTCCCCCCCACTGCTGCCAAGTGCTTACTTGTAAAGGGTTGTCTAATTGTTTGGATTTTTGCTCTATTGTAAAGTCTGTCCCCTACATTGAGATGACTGTTGCTATAAACTCGAACTATATAAACAAAAAACTAAACTGAACTAAAAATCAGTATTAATGTGACCATTATAACAGGTCATCAATTACTGCATTTTTTAAGTTACAATACTAGTTAAATAACAGAAATAATAAAGGAAACTCTGTCCACTAACAGGTGTGGAGTCTTGCAACTAAAATACATTTTTTCAACACATCATGACATAATCATGACGTGTGTGGCATGCAGGCATTTTCCTGTTCATACAAATAGTAAGGGGCCTCATCAAAACATTGCTCTACAGCTTCACAGTACTCCTTGTGGTCGAAACCCCACAGAATAAATTAGTCAGCCTCTGTCGTTGAATCACTGCAAAGCATGCAACATTTCCCTATCCTGCCATTTGTATGAATTCAGTATCCAGTTATAAAAACAAGGCTACCTAATATGGCAACAATCAATACTTCAAACAGAAGGAGGTCAATCCCACCCCCTTTCTCCAGCTGGCTGCCTCTCAGAGCTTGAGTCAGAAGCAAAAGCATCCTGTGTTTCCTATTCAGCCTAAGTCTTTGTGTGTGTGACCATTATTCTGCTCAATTATGACAGCACAAAAACTGTGACTAAAGACACAGTAACATGCCTATGTTGGCTCCAACTGCAAAAATCATGATATCTAAATATCACTTTCCTACCATTGAAGAAAAATGTTAAAATTTCCTTTTTTTTAATATTGATGGATTCTTAACATCACATCAAGTGATGTCAGCTTAATAGTTTAGCTGAAAGCAGAATAGAAATCTAATTTTCAAATAACTGTTAAAATCTACTAAATTTCTGAAAAAAGAATATTCAATACACAGCTTAACTACATGCTAAGGAAGCTGTTCTATTTATGAAGATTATTGTACTATATGTATGACACTAATTGCATAGAACCAGACACATCTTGTCTTCAGTATTACGCATTGATAAACACAATGGGGGACCTACATTAAGATTAAACCCCCTGCAAGAGAGACCCATTAACTAACTGAGGGTACTTCCTTAAGAGCCTTGAACAGATTAATACACAAGGTTGAGTAGTCAGTTTACTAATACCTGTGAATGTAGCTTTTGCTGTGTCTAGCAGTTGTGGCTAACTTTATCAGAGAGTCAGGAGATGATGAGCAGTGATGAAAGACACAACAGATTCTAATGAAAAATTAATGGGCCATAAACAGTAATCTTGGGGTAAGAATGACTGAGGACTGATGAACCCTGTCCTTCGGTTCAATGCTTATTTTATTCATTTAGGGATTCAGTTCCCCTTCCCGATTTTGGTAATTATTGCCCATTAGGCCCGATAAGTTGTATAGTTTGGTCTGTAATAGATTACACTGTACTACAGTGAGAGTACCTAAGGGCTAGTTTAGAGGTAGCAAACAAGGTAGTAGTCTAAAGGAGATGGCTACATCACACATTAATTATCATATGTAATTATTCTCTAGGGCAGCACAGTGATGCAGTGGTTAGCATTGTCGCCTCACAATAAGAAAATCCTGGGTTCAAATCCATCAACTGGCTGGGACCCTTCTGTGTGGAGTTTTTATGTTCTCCTTGTGCCTGTGCGCGTTCTCTCCAGGTGCTCTGACTTCCTCCCACAGCCCAAGACACTCTCATTAGGTTAACTAGTAATTTTAAATTGGCCATGGGCACGAATGAGTGAGTGAATTATGGTTGGTCTCTAAGTATTAGCTTTGCAATACACTGGTGACCTGTCCAGGGTGTACCCTGCCACTCACTCCACAACAGCCGGGATAAATGCCCACCCCCGATCTTGAATTGGGAAAGCGGAAGAAGATGGATGGATGCCATCTCTGATTTGCCTAGGTGTGACTGAAAAACCTAATAGCAGTCAATGGCACATATATAGCTGGTTAAATGCAAAGCTGCAAGTAAGATGTCTAGGAGAACTATTCTTGGATTTTTGTTTAGCCAATCTGATGTATCCTCTAAATCAAACTGGAAATCAATAACAGACAACTGCCAGATGGGTCTAATCTGGCGGTACACAAGAAGTACGGAACCAGACTGCATCAATACTTCTTTCCGCCTTCATGAAGTCTAGAAAAACACATAACAGGCAGGCAATATGATCCCAGAGCAAAGTATAAATAAGGAAGAAGAAGTGGTGCACAAGCTGGACTTCAACTCAAAAAGAAATCTCAAACATTAATTTGTAGCACTTTGTTAGTTTTTCTGTCTAAAAACTGCAAGGAGAGTGAGTTCACTCGAAGCAAAAATATTTATGATTGAGTGGGAATGACTTACTGTGTGACAGTCATGTTTATAAGGCTTCACTCAGTTTTATATTTTCTTCAGAATTGAGTTTTTTTCTGAGAAATGTTGTATTTACCAGATAGCTAATAGTATTGTGAAAGAAAGAAACTGAGAGCTGAGGTCACATCAGTGTTTGACTTGGTGGTGCAATGTTACACCAATATCTTCAGGGTTTGTTTTTAAGTTTGAGTTTATCAATGAGGGACGCTGAGATTTTTGAAGTCATGTATAGCTAATTCTATTATCCATCAGAACAGCTGTGTACTTTAACTATTTTTTGTAAAATACACACAGTGTTTCATGGAGAAAAAAATTTATGATTTGTACTGTATTCTTTTACGTCAACAGATTTCAACATAAGATTTCTACAGGCTAGCAGACAATGGTGTTGTTCATCATGTCAAGCTTAAAGTACATTGTACAATTGCTGTGAAAACGAAAACAAGTCACACACATCCTAATTATAAAAAACAAACAAACAATGGCTTGATAAATCCTATTAGTGGTCAATTAGGAAACTGTCTGGGAATAGAAACTAAATGCATGGATTAAAGACGACATAAGAACGGATCCAAATTACCTCCTGGCTTGGCACCTCTCTGGCAACCTCAGATTTGCCTTAGGTTTTGAATCCACGGTGTGCATAATGTATATTATATTATATTTATGGCAGTATGGTGGCGCAGTGAATAGCACGGTTACCTCACAACAAGAGGGTCCTGGGTTCAAATCCAGGTAAGGCCCCTCTGTGGGGAGTTTGATATTCTCCCTATATTTGCGCAGGATTTCTGCAGGAGCTCCAGTTTCTCCTGTCAAAAAAACATGATAGATTAATGCTGCCTATAACAGCCCTGGACATTCTTGCAAAAGAGATTGGTAATCTAAAGCATTCACTTACTGGCTAAATAAAGGTTTAAAAAATACTGATTTGTGGGTCTTCCGTTCTAAATGAACGAAATATTAAAAGCACTATGACAAACTGAGTCCACAAACATCAAACAACAACATGCATCCTTTTCAATTCATGCTCATTTTATCACTGCCATATTATGGGGCAAATAATAAAGTGAGATGCCAATAGTACTAATAGTACTACTACTACTAGTACTACTACTAATAATAACAGAAAAACATAAACAGGCTTACGATATGCAACTGATGGGAGTGCAGTGCTGCTGACAAATAGTTATGTTTAAGACCTCTACATAGCCTAAATTACAAACATGCAATAGCATGGAATTTAAAAGCTGCATAGAGAATACACTATCTAGGACAGGCCTGACAGTGATGTAGTCCAAAACAGGCTGTTTGGGGGATTGGACCAGAGCTGGAGGGGGGCAGGACCAGTGAGGTCACAAGAGTCTGGCTGTGGTGACAGAGCAGCAATCCTGCCTTTGTTGCGAGTAGGAAGAGGCTCAGCTCAGTGTCTGCATTAATCGCTCCTCAATGGATCAGACAAACAATCCCCTGACCTACTATGATACCGCCTACTATACTCATCCTCCCACACACAACACAGGGTGACATAAAAACCTCAAATGCAAGCTGAGCTTCCCTCTTACAGCACACCACCCCCAACAACCCTTCTACATATAAGCACAATGCTTCTAACAGTTACTTACAAATCCACCCACACAGCATGCAACTGTTCTAAACGCAGTATTCAACAGTTACATGTATGCAAAATTGTGTACCTTGATGTCACCTTCAAAGGATGAAGGTACCTTGAAGTGCAACATGTCTGGGCATGTCTTGAGGAGGGGAGTGGCTTGTTGGGACAGCTTTAAGTTTAGGTTCCCTTGATGGAATGAAATTGCAGATATGGTTGCGAAGGGAGCCACAAAATATGAATCAGTTGACCTGAGTATTAATTTCAGTCACTCAGAGTTAAAGAACATCATAAGGAGAGAGGGAGAGAGGGCAAATGATCCAAGATCTTAGGGGCCTCAACGTCAGACTGGATCTCGTGGAGATGCTGCGGAGGGATTCGAGAGGTGAAAGCTATCAGGCTTTGTCCCACATTTTAAGGCGGACTGGGTTGCTACAGAGGATTTGACTGTTTTTGGGCGACGTTCCAGTCCTAGCTCCATGCTGGTGGGTGGCGGGGATGCACCTTGCTGTTTTGCCAGCCACCACTGACATGTTCTTCTACCCAGCGGAGCTGCAGCA
>VUQH01082100.1:0-10704 GCA_015106775.1 Etroplus canarensis | reverse complement strand
TGGACAGGATTAGAAATGAGTACATCAGAGGGACAGCTCATGTTGAGAAGCTTGGAGACAAAGTCAGAGAGGCAAGGCTGAGATGGTTTGGACATGTTCAGAGGAGGGATAGTGGATATATTGGACAAAGGATGTTGAAGATGGAGCTGCCAGGCAGGAGGAGAAGAGGAAGACCACAGAGAAGATTGATGGATGTAGTGAAGGAGGATATGCAGAGGGTTGGTGTGAAGGAAGAGGATGCAAGGGACAGGATGAGATGGAGGCAGATGATCTGCTGTGGCGACCCCTAACGGGAGCAGCCAAAAGAAGAAGAAGAGGTGACCCCTAGTGAGAGCAGTGGAAAGAAGAAGACAAATGGCTGAGAGTGAAGTAAATATAGCTTAATTTTGTATACTTTATCTGATTACATTTGTTCAAAGAAGGAAAACCAATAGTATTTCAACGTCAGATCCATAGATTAATTTAATGATAACATTGTAGGCAAACATAACCCCACCCCTATTCAGCATTTATCAGAACTTGTTCTTAAAGGTAGCCTACTAATTGTAATCAGAATCTGCAAAATTTAACTAAAGATTTTACCAGTAGGTGTCCAGTGCCGACACTAAGATCCTTGGAATACCTTAACAGACAAAAGCTTCAATCTGTAATATAAAACTACTGTAATGCTTATGTATCGTTTTAGCTTGTTGTTACTGCTAATTACACAAAAACAGCTTGAAAACACAATTAGTTATAGCTTTTTTCCCCATTCAGCACAAACCTATGTACTTATGTCTACTAATTAATTAATCAACCATTACTAGATCATCCATTGCTGTAAGTGAATACAATCAACCATGATAGGAGTGGAAGTGTCTCGTTTGCACAAAGGTGGGTGCACCAAGTTAATGATGCATCCATTTTGTTTGTGCCAGAGTACACAGAATCATAGCAGTGCAACATTCTGTTCCACACGCTTCCTTTCACAGTAAGTTTGCAAAGTTTCTCTGTATAAACACTGCACTGACAGTTACATAAGACAGTTAGGACAAAGAGAAAACATTAGTATTAATAGCTTAGATCCTTCATTCTAGAGAAAACAATCTTAGCATTATCCTTAGAGTCATTATTTATTCCTTTACTCTCCAAGAGCTGTCTCCAGTGGTGAAAATGTACTCTGATGTCTACTCGTGTTTTGCTCCTGCATTTATTCTTTCTTGCCTTTACAACAAAGCGTGGTTTGTATCTGTGAGTTGATGCTGGTGGTAAGGGTAGCTTTTCAGGTTCAGAATATCCATCCCTCCAAACTATCGCTCTTTTGACATTTTTTCTTAATTTCTTTTGCCTTTGGCACAGAGTTGACAGTACAATGACTCACTACACCATCTTGTGGTATAAATTGGTATTACTTGAACGTCCGCTCTTTGATTGCATAATTTAATTTCAGTTTCAAAAACCCATGACATAGATGTTTCATATCAGTTGTCTCTTTGCATTCTGTGTATGGGATTGGTTAATTTTGCAAGGTTGTAAACAATTTTTGTTTACAATTAGTACCTTTGTCAGGACATGAGTGTCCCCTGTAGTGTAGTGGTTTGCAATATTCATCTTACTTGTGAAAGGTCCCTGGTTTGATTCCAGATGGGGACAGAAGCCCCTCTTACCATGGAGGGTTGTGTCAGGAAGGGCATCCAGCATAAAACCTCTGCCAAATTACCAGTGTGGATTAATCTGCTGTGGCAACCCTTTGGGGAGAATACAAAGGGGCAGCTGAAAGTGCATTGACCTTAATCAGGACTTGAGTTTAGACTTTGTGCCTGCTATCAGAATGACTTAACATGAGACTGACTTTATTTTTTTGTTAACGTAAACTGAAAATTTGCAAAGCGGGTTTTTCATTTTTTATATATATATAATTTGGTGTCTCCTACAATATATGAAACAAACCAAATGACTTTTTAGTAGATTGATATGATAAAAAGTTTAGGACATTTAGGACATGGGAAGATAAGCACTGCTCTTAAGGTAGTAAGCACATCAGACATAATTTATTTTTATTTCCTTGATAGTGAACTCTTCTCATCTTTCTCTCTGCATCTGGCAAACTGAAGACTCAGCAGATTGCTTTTAGTTTTGATCACAGTGACCCCAAAACAACAGGAAAACCCTTTGTGTTAGAACATTGTGAGCTAATATCGCTGACTTTATCATTAGCTTTGATTGTGCAAAGTTAAACTCAGCTTTTTAGCTGGTCCATCCTTACTGCACAATGTGGCAAATACACTCCCCATACCCTTCATCACGTATACTGGGATCTTTTTCCTCCAGAACTCCTTTAATTCTTTGTGGTGCACATTCAACAGGGTGATGGAAACATTCTTCAGAGATTTTGGTCCATATTAATGGCTGCATCAAGCAGTTAAATCAGATTTGTCGGCTGCACATCCAACAAATCTCCTGTTCCACCACATCCCAACAGTACTCTGCAGGATTGAGATGGGCTCACTGTGGCCATGAAGGAATGGACATGGACAGCAACAAGAATAGACATGGACAGCAACAATACTCAGGTGTGCTGTTTCAAAGATGCTCCACTGGTACAAAGAGGCCCAAAGTGTGCACTCCAACACTTTACAATGCCACAAGACAGATCCATGCTGTCACCTTCTGATCTTACCATCTGAATGTTGCAGTAGAAATAGAGACACATCAGAAGAGGAAACATTTTTCCAATCTTCTGTTGTCCAATTTTGGTGAGCCTGTGTGATCTGCAGCCGTAGTTTTCTTGTTGTTAGCTGATAGGAGTGCCACATAGTGTGATCTTCTGCCGCTGTAGCCCATCTGCTTCAAGGTTCGATGCGTTGTGCATTCAGAGATGCTCTTCTGCATGACTTGGCTGTGATGAGTGGTTATTTGAGTTACTGTTAGCTTCCCTAAGCTAAAATCAGTCTGGCCAATCTCCTCTAAAACCTTTGGCATCAACAGGGCATTTCTTGCCCAGAAAACCGGTGCTTACTGGATATTTTTCTCTATAAACCCTAGAGATGACTGTGTAGGAAAACTCCAGCAGATCAGCAGATTCTGAAGTACTCAAAACAACTTGTCTGGCACCAACAACCATGCCACATTCAAAATCACTTAAATCACCTTTCTTCCCCTTTTTGATGCTTGTTTTGAATTTAAGCAGGCTTTCTTGATCATGTCTACATGTCTGCATGCTTTGAATTGCTGTCATTTGATTAACTGTTTGGATATTTACATTAATGGGCAGATGAACAAGTATATTAAGTAAAGTGGCTGGTGAGTGTAAATGCTCATGATGTGGGTAATGCTAGAAAAAGTAACATTGCACGAAAACTATTTGCATTGCTCACCACTGAATTGCTAACTTGCTTCTACCATAACTGTTTTTTCCATGTCAGTTCTGGCTAGAACGAGCAATGCTGAAAACGTCTCTTAACCAGCCATAATATTTTTGGTGCCTTATTTCTGTCAGGGTATACACAGCACAGGTACGAAGCTTTATTCAGCACAGGGGCATGAGAAGAGATTCGTTTCATCTAAAGCTAAAGGCAGTGAAACAGCTTGTCTGGAACAAGGCTAAAGAATTTGTGTGGTAGTTTAAGCTTTTAAAGACACATTCTAGAGAGAATGAGAATTACATATGAGCCCATGCTAGGCACAAAGCTAAACACCCACTGTTTGAAAAACACAACTCAACCCTTATGCTTAAACCTTTCTCTCTTTTCTGCTGCTTATCACGCAGTCTCCAAAATTTTAAGCCTTCAAAGTGTCAGTTTATTGGGATATTTTCCTAATACTACCTCGATTGCTCAGTTTTCTAAGCTGAATTTTATGTTAATAAATGCTGTTTTTGTCTTGCCACGTTCGACAAAAAGAAGCTGAGAGTTAGTCCACACACACGTTCTTTTATTCATATGGTGTACATACAGAAGGAACGCTTGCTGTTATATTACACAGTGCTCTCCAGTCCCCCTGCAGTTTTCTGACAGTGCTGAATAAATGCTGTTTTACTAAGGCTACTTATCATACGATAGGGAGAGCCGAACATCTTTTCTTTAAAAATACAACCATGAATTTGACTGCTTGTTGTAGAAACTAGGCAGTTACTGCCTGTCAAGATCTGATAGGCTTTGAATGAATGTTACAGGTGATAAAAGACAGTCACATACTATTGCAACTTTGCAGACAGGCTGGTAGAAGCAGGCCTCACAGACCTGAGATTTCATACAGAACACCAGCCCCATCTTCTGTCGCTGCCCTGCAAAGGCAGTGCTATTTATCTTCATCACATGAACACAAACAGAAGTGTCTGGGAATGAAGTAGGAAAAATGAGTGTTATTTCAGTGCCAGGTTGGTTTGAATATTCAGTTAATCAATGACTGATCAATACTGTGTCATTTCGTCCAGGCTCTCTGACAAGAATAGACTGAGAATAATATGCTTGCAGGCATTTGTGTGAAAAGAGAAAAATCGGCCTTATGATGCTCTTCCAGCATCAGAATTAATGCAGCATTACCTGTGCATGTGGCGGCATGATTTGCTGCATTGATTTGTTGATATCAAGCTTGGCAATGATGATGGATTTAGTCTTCCAAGTAATTTTAATGATTACTGAACAGCAAGACAGATTTAAATATGTGGACTTCACTGGTGTGAATCCTTGGTATAAACTGGAATGCTCATGCAGCGCTGTATAGAGTGCATTAGATATGTCTCACAAGTTCATAATGAGTACCATGTAAATCAATATTATAACTATTAATAATGAAATAATCACAAAATCTGATGTGTTTATTTGCGCTCATGGATGTAAATTGTCCTTTTCTTTGTAAACTTGGACATGATAACAGGTTTTTAAAACATCCTGAGCATCGTCTGGCAGATATTGAAAGACCTGAGTCATCTCAGAAAACGGAGACGGCTCTGATCAATTATGTAGATGTCTTCTGTGTGTTTAATGTAGTCCACTTCATTGTCAGTGTGAACACAGACGTATTAGTAGTCATCCACTATCTCCTCACAGACCCCATTGATGAAAGCAGAGCTCACTGGTGTTTTGGTCCTTCTCTTGTCCACAGTCAGTTCTTTGGTCTTTGTCACATTAAGCTGCAGATGGTTCTGTTCACACCACGTGACAAATTTGTCCACTACAGTCCTGTACTCTTCCTCATCACCCTCTCTGATACACTGCACTACTGCTGAGTCATCCAATAACTTCTGAAGGTGCCAATTGTCTGTCCAATAGCTAAAGTCTGTGGTGTAGAGGGTGAAGAGAAAAGAAGAAAGAGCGGTCCCCTGTGGGGCTCTGGTGTTCCTGACAACATTGTCTGACGCACAGTACTCCAGACCCGTATATCATGGTCTTCCAGACAGGTAGTCAATAACCCAGGCCATAAGAGAGGCATCCACCTGCATCACTGTCTGCTTCTTACCCAGTACAGCCGGCCTGATAGAGTGGAACGCACTGGAGAAGTCTGAGAACATGACCCTCACAGTGCTCAGTGGCTTTTCCAAGTAAGTACATGCAGCTGAGCAGGTACTGTAGATAATAGTGTCCTCAACTCCAAATCAGGGTGGTAGGCAAACTGGAGAGGGTCCTTTAGGGGGCTCCCCATGGGCTGGAGCGTCCAGGATGAGTTTCTCCAGAGTCTTCTTGATGTGTGATGGAAGTGCCATGGGTCCGTAGTCCTTAGGGGTGTGATGTCTTTGGTATAGGCACGAGGCCTGATCTGTTCCACAACATGGGGACGTTTTTGTAACTTGAACCACAAAGCTGGGGGGGCACAAGCTTTGAGTACCCTGGGGCCCATGCCATTAGGGCCCGCAAACTTGCCTGAGTGGAGTCTCATCATCTGTCTCTGGAATAATATGGTCGGAGTCCAGCAGCACACAGTTCAATGTCGGCACTACAGATGCACCCTTTACAGTAATAGTATTATGAGCGGGGTTACACCCACAGTTGTTAATATTAATAGCAAATCCACCACCTTTTTTCTTACCGCTCACTGTGCAATCTCTGTCAGCATGGACAAGAGAAAAGTCATAGATTCTCACATCGTCGTCAGGTGGTGACATGGTGACAGATTAAACTGGACTCATGGTACTCCCTCTGACTTCGGGCCAGCGTTTTCAGCACTTCCATTTTGTTTCCCAGTGATGACGAGAGACTGGAAGACACGGTTTAAAAATCCTTCTCGCCAAAGCCTCTGCTGGCTCATCTCGTCTCACTTCAGCCTCTTCTTGTTTCCACATCTGCTTCCACGATATGTCCTTTTTAAAAGATATCAACTGGAATGTCTGTTGGTCTGGCCGTGACGCCTGCCAGCTTAAACACAATCATGCCGGTGATGGGAGCTTGGTCTTTGGCTATAGCTGCACAGTTTTTAGCAGTGCAAATTCACAGTTTCCAAGACTGAAGGCAGCACTTCAGGTCATTGCCAAGACCATGGACAGGCTCTCACTCTTTTCAGTGTCCATCACCGTGAATTCATGCCTCAAGTTGAGACTATTAACATGTCATTCTAGTTTAACATCCTGACTGGCCTGAGGGAGAACGTTCAGAGGAAAGCTCCATTAGTGTGGTACCTGCCACCGTCCCATCTTTACTGAAAAGCAATTGGTTTTTTGGCCATTTAAACAAAGTCTTTGCTCATTACCTGTACTGTGCACCAAATATGACTTGTAGAGTAGAGCCACAAGCGCAAGCAGACAAAACAGAATTTCCAGTGAATGATCTAAAAATGCCAACGGTGCAACGGTGTAGAGGTGCAAAAGACAATGACTGTGAGTATGAGGATGAGGTTAGCCAAATCTGATTAGGTTTATAAGGTTTCACACACACACACACACACACACACACATATATATGTGTGTGTGTGTGTGTGAAAACCAGAAAAAGGAAAGAAAGACTTATGTTATTATGGATGTTTGCAGCAGTGCTAGTGTGATAAGCTGAATACAAAATGTACTCACACTGCTTTCCGCTCGCTAAATTAACTGCTTTTTCATGTGAGAAGTCAAAGCCTGAAGGAGCAGCTTATGGTTATGAAGATTTATGGTGGTTTCACATTGTAGGAAGCATTGGTAAGTTTGTAACCCTCAAAACTGCCATCATGTTTAATAGATCCAAAGAGCTTAAGATTTCTTCAACTGCCAGCTACTTCCGTACTGAGAGAAGCTATTCTAAGGCAGTTAATGAAGTACAGTGGCATAGAGATTAAAATACCAACAGGTTTGGAATTATATACAGACAAGCTGACAAAAACCTGCATTGACTGTTTAATGAACCATTTTTATAAAGTGATGGGACAAATTAACATAATTTTAAATATAAGGCATTTTTTACATGCATGGAAATCCTTTGACTCAGTGACTGTCTGAAGTCTATAACCCATGAATATCAAAAACAGTGTTTCCTCCCTTGAGATGCTCTGCCAGGCCTTTACTGCATCAGCCTTCAGTTGCTGCTCGTTTGTGGGTCTCTCTGCCTTTAGTTTTGCCTTCAGTAACTGAAAAGCTGTTCTGCTGGGTTTAAGTGACTGACTTGAATATTAGAGGACATCCCATTTCTTTTTCTTGAGAAACTATTGGGTTTCTTTTGCAGTTTGCTTTGGCTCATTAGCCATTTGTACTCTGGAGTTTTGCAGCGAGCACAGTCTTGTACACTTCAGAATTGCTCCTGTTACTGTACCTCTCTCAGCAGACACGTGATCAACAGTGATGTCTTTCCACTGGCGGCTTTACACGCACATGCCATGTTTGACAGAATATGTGGTAGGTTTCAGATCATGAGCTGTTCCTTTCCGTCTCTATACTTTGCTCTTCCCATTTTCTGGTACAAGTTCATCCTGGTTTTGTCTGTTCAAAGGAATATATTTCCAGAGTTGGGCAGGCTCTTTTAGATGTTTTCTGACAAATCTTAATCTGGCTTTCCTGTTCTTGAGTATAGCCAGTGGTTTGTGCCTGGTTGTAAATCTTCTGTATATAGATTAATGAAGAAATGTCTTGACTGTAGACTTTGACAATGGCATACCAACCTCCTTCATCTGGATGACTGTTGCCTATTGTGAAATGATAGTGATGTGAAACTCCATGCTTGTCCACTTTAGTTGTCTTCCATGGTCTTCCAGTTTTAGCCCATCCTAAAGTTTTTGTTATCTCTCTGTGAAGTTTATTTACCCCCCACCCCAAAACAAACAAACAAACAATTAAAAAAACAACTAATGACCTAGTATCTAGTATTGATTTTTATACAGCTACTCTAAGTCAAAGATCTCATCTGAGTTGAAAAAACAAAACAAAATCCCTAAATAAAGTAACTTTCAGTGTGGTCTCGATCCCTCTGTCTTTTTTCCCAAATGTGGAAAGGACTGCTCATATCCCCGATTTATTTAGTGTGGATGGAGGACTGTTTATCCATCGTCTGACAACGTAGTACTTAGTCCCAATTCTAGCATCAGCTAATCAGGCCCTGTGGATTCAACTTCAGTTTCATCTTGTGGTCTGTTAGACCACTGTAATGAGATTTCTCAAGCTCAAAGCCTCTGTGTGCTCCTCAGCTAACTTGCCACTTTTTAGACTCTCGGATGTACAATATATAGCAGGATTTTCAGCAACAGCGGAACATAGAGGCAGTTCAGCCAGACAGTCAAAGTTATTAGAACAACTTTATGAATGTCGTCTACAAAATGGATTGAGGAACTAAAACACAACAAACTTGTGAGGAAATGCACTGACTGTTATGAGAAGCTCTTATGATTTCTGTGTCCTCAGTTTTTTGTTGTCTCCCCATCGTTCCAGATATTGTTTGGGGATTTTTCTCTTTTGATGTACCAGGTGGTCTGTAATTACATAGTACTTTGTGGCAAGTTCATAATAATTCTAACAAGAAAATATTCATTTTGTAAAACAATGAAAGCTCTCAAAGAAAATTTATTCATGTGTTTATGCTCTTTATATTTCCTTTATTCTGATTAATGCTTTCTACAAACTACAAAAGAAAATGAGAACAAATGTATGAAGATTTTTGTTTTTATTTCAGAGGACTGAGGCCATAAGGGCATAATTATGCTTTAAACAGACTTGTGGTGTGTGGAATTCTTGATAGAATGTTTTAAATAGTTGCATAAATAGCTTTTGGGTCAGGGAAACATAACAAGAACAGCTAATTAGACTTGAAGTTGCCAGGTAATGAGGTTTTGTTTATTTTATTGACAAATAGTGTTGTTTAACTATGAATTGTTATTCTCTTTCATGTCACTGTAGGCACTGATTGCTTAGTCACTTTAACTGACAGACCACCCAATTCTATTCTTTTTAGCTCATCTGGCTGAAGGACCTATTAGTGAATACCATGGTGAGGCAGGTTCTAAGAATTTTTAGTTTCCGTTTAGTATTGGTCAGATTTTAGTGAAACTTGCACACTATGATCCCATAAACCCCCCAGTCATATAGGCCTAGACCCCTTGGCAAGCATAGGTCGTTAGGAAATGCAATTGCTTTGGTCACGAGCAGATTGCTGCGGTCACCCATAGTTTAGATGGAAGACACTGACTTGTCTCTAAACACTAGCCAACTACTGGCTGATCATCACATACAAACTTGGAGCCAGGGCCCTCCACCAGCGTGCCCAGGGGTGTTGGACACAAAGTTGTGTCTGTGGAGTCAGAGCTACAGCCAAAGACAGAGACAAAAGACCCGCGGGTGATACAGTTGTCCTGGGCTAATAGGAGATGAATGGAGCCAGAGGCAACTCTCCCCCAAACAACTATATATATGTATATATACACATATATATTCCTGCCGTATTCATAGAACTTTGTCTGGGGATGGTTCCGTAACATGTGAACAGTCTATGACAAACAGCTGGAGAGTGGTCTGTAAGCCAGCTGATCTGGGATCATTCGGTGAACAGTTGCACAACCAGTCATCAACCACCTAGTGAATGAAAACTTGAATTTCAGTTGTTTAGTACTTGGTCTTCACCCATTTTCAGAAGAATCCATACTCCTAAACAATGGTCTGGATTGTAATCATCATAAAATGAGTGTTTCTCTGTGTCCCTTCTGTATGCAGAAATGCCATCGTTAGGTATATATGTACCATAATGCTGTCTTAATTTAAGTCAGGGCCTGTGTTTTGGGTTGTGAGCCTTCTTCAAGTCTCATTAGATTTTAATTCTCAATCATTTGTACAATACAGCCAACCAATGAGAGAGAACTTATCACTTTCTTTCTGTACTTCACACAGTGTTTTTGAATTGAACTGTGCGGTATTGTTGGATGAGACACTGCATTACTGATATTCTAGTTTTTAGCACACTCTCTTCACTCGTTAAAACATTTCCGTCTCTATCCTTAATCGTCCTGATCTGCTGCACATCCCTTCCAGCTCTGTCTTTCTGTCTTGCCAATCAATACAAGTCCTTCTCTCCTTCCTCATATAACTCACTATAAGCCTTTTCCTTTTCCTTTGCCACTTCTCTCCTTGCTATGCACTTAGCCTCCCAGTATTCCTGTCTACTTTCTTTATCTCCCTGACTATCCCACTTTTTCTTTGCCAGCCTCTTCCTTTGAATACTTTCCTGTACTTCCTCATTCCACCACCAAGTCTCCTTGTCTTCTTTCCTCTGTCCAGAGGAAACATCAAATACCTTCTTGGCTGGTTCCCTCACCACCTCAGCTGTACTTTCCCAGTCA